>JAXQQM020078562.1:0-249646 GCA_034641835.2 Pinus albicaulis
AGTTACCGGATCCGCTGGTAGGGGGGCCACGTATGCCGGTTCTGCGGATCAGATCCGGATCCGGATCCGGATACATAAAAAATACGGGTAAAATACGTTTAAAGCGGATCAGCGAAAATTAGAAACGCCTCCCTGTCAGCTGAAACGGATCTGTTCCTTTTGCCGGAACCTTCTAAAATTTGTCTTAAAATTTGTCTTTTTAGGTTTAACTTTTACTATTTAGGTTTTTAACTTTTTACTTTTCGGTTTATCTTTTAAGTTTTTACCATTCGGCGGCGTTCGGGTTATTCGGAATTCTCTCACTGCACTGCTTTCTGCACTGCACTGCTTTCTGCACTGCCCTGACGCAGACTTCAACTTTCTGCACTGCCCAGCTCCAGCTTTTCGGTGTGCTCTGCTTTCCGCAGACTTCGCGTTTAGCAATGGTGTGCTTTGCTTTCCGCAGGTTTTAACTTTCCGCAGACAGCATTTGACAGCGTTTAGCGTTTAGCGTTTAGCGTTTGTGGCAGCTCCGACAGCATTTGACAGCATTTTGGCGTTTAGCGTTTGGGTTTTAGCTTGGGCCTTGGGGGTATTGGAAGCTCCGACAACATTCGACAAAGCAGGCTCCGACAGCATTCGACAGCGTCCAACAGCGTTCGGCAGCACACCAACAGGTTTTTATTATTTAAATTTAATTAAAGTTTTAACTTTATTATATTTAATTTTAGATTTTTATATAGTTTTGAACTACTATATTTAAATTTTTATATAGTTTTAAATTTAAATTTTTAATCATTCTGATTCGACGGCCTTCACAGCTTTCACTGTTTAGTTAAAATTTAAATAATTTAATTTAATTTCATATATAAGATTAAAAACGCGTTGATGAATATTAATTTCATATATAATATTTTGTTAATATATTAATTAAAAAATTAATATATAGAAATATACCAAGGTTATAATTTGTAAATTATTTAATTGTTAAATAACACGTTCAGGAATATCAATTTCATATATAATTTTTTGATATTAATTAATAGACCACCAACGCGTTGATCAATATTAATTTCACATATAATATTTTGATAATATATTAATTAAAAATTTAAATAATTTAATTTAATTACAGTTTAAAACTTTAATATAATTAAATACTTTCATTTAATTTAACTTTTAACTTTAATGATTAATCTATTTAATTTTAGACTTTTTATGCAGTTTTAACTTTTAAAGTTTAAATTTTAATTGTCCATTCGAATATTTCATTAAAGTTTAAAACTTTAATATAATTAAAGAATTTTATTTAATTAAATAATTTCATTTAATTAAGTTTAATTTGTTTAATTTTACCATTCGAATATTTAATTAAAGTTTAAAAGTTAAAACTTTAATATAATTAAATAATTTTATTTAATTAAGTTTGATATATTTAATTTTAAATTTTTATGTAGTTTTAAAGTTTAAATTTTAATTTTAATTGTTAACCATTCTACAATATTTAATGAAATAATTTCATTTAATTAAAGTTTAATATAATTAAATAATTTATTTAATTAAAGTTTAATATATTTAATATTAAATTTTTATATAGTTTAAAAATTTAAAAGTTTGAATTTTAATTATTAATTATTAATTTATAACTTTATTATGGTATAGACTCTAGAGTTTATTAAAATTGAATTATTTAAAAAGTTTAAACTTTAAACTTTAAATCTTAATTTACATGATTAAATTATTAATTATTTTGTATATATTAAATTTTAATCACTTGTATTAAATTTTAATTAATATATATTATTATTAACTTTTAAATTTTAATTAATATTTTTTATTATTAACTTTTAAGTTATTAAAAGTTAATTAACAAAATAATCAATAATTTAATCATATAAATTTTAATTTTAATTTTAAATTAATAATTAAAATTTAAAGTTTTTAAATAAATTAATAATGCAATTTTAATTATTAATAAACTCTAACATAATTAATATTATTAATAATAAATGTATAACTTAAATTTTATTGTAACTTTAATAAAGTTAGATGACAAAATAATTTGGTAAAATCATTTTTTTTTCAATAAATGCTTAATAAATCATAGGCAATCATAGGCAAGATAGATCTAGACTATTTGACATTTGTCGTGTTTATAAATTATATTATATAGGCTTATAAAGTTATAATTTGAATTTTATGCAGTAAGGTATTCTATACAGTGAAACTATTATCATTATCATTTATGGAACCATCACAGCATGAGCAGAGTGAAGGGGAAATCATCAAAACAGATCCGAAATCTCCTCTATGGCAGTATGTGGAGATTATTGGAAAAAATCCTGGAGGTGGTTCTTATAAATGGAAGTGTAATGAATGCCAAGATATAAAAAATGGCTCATATACTAGAGTGAAGGCCCATCTCACTGGTCAAACTAACACAGGGGTACAAGTATGCACCGGGCAAAAAAATGCAAATGGAAAACCTGGCAAAGGTTTGAGTCCTGGGAAAATGAAATTCTATGCATCTTTGCAAGAAGCTGCTGATAGGAAGCTTGCTAAGGGAAAACACCCTGTGCAAAGCTCTACAACTAGGACTCCATTGCCATCCATGCCTGCTGCCACAACTAATAAAAGGCCCACTCTAGGCCCTCTTGAAACAGCTTTCAATAATCAAGGTAGAGACATAGCCGACGAACATGTAGCTCGTTGCATCTATGCAAATGGGCTAGCATTCAATTTGGTGCGTTCCCCTTATTGGCAACAAATGATTAAGGCAGTTAATGAAGCGCCAAAAGGGTACAAAAGCCCTGGATATGAAAAGGTCCGCACTACTTTGTTGACATCAGAGAGACAATCCGTGGATAGACAGCTCCAGACAATCCGGGATACATGGGCAGAAACAGGGGTGTCCATCATTTCTGATGGATGGAGAGACCAAAGAAACCGTCCATTAATTAATGTTGTTGCAGTATGCCCCCAAGGGGCTATGTTTTTGAAGGCTGTTGATTGCAGTGGAATAGAGAAAGATGCATCTTTCATATCCACAATTCTTATTGAGGCAATAGAAAGTGTGGGGCCACATAATGTTGTCCAAGTCATTACGGACAACGCACAGGTTTGCAAAGCTGCAGGGTTGATTGTGGAGGGTCGATATGATCGCATATTTTGGACTCCATGTGCAGTACATTCATTGAACCTTATGCTTGCAAAGATTGGTGAGATTGAATGGATTAATGAAATCTATGTAGCGGCAAAAGAAATACAAATGTTCATAACCAATCATTCAATGTCCCAGGCCATATATCGGGGTTTTGCAAAGTTGGAGCTACTGAAGGTATTATTTCTAATTTTTTTAATCAATATTATTTGTATTGGAAATTCTTAATTTTAATTACAAATTTATATATGATTTCTCATTTGAGATTTGATTATTTGAAACTTGTAGGTTGCAGAAACCCGTTTTGCCTCCCACACTCTTGTCATAAGGAGGCTTGTGGAGGTGAGACAAGCATTACAGGCAATGGTCATTGACCCTCTTTGGGAATCATGGAGGACTTCCACTTCTGATAGAGGGCAAAAAATCAAGTCCATCATTCTTGATGATGCATGGTGGGACAAGGTCCAATACCTTTTGCGGTTTACTGAACCAATTTTGACCTTGATTAGGGCATTTGACACAGATACACCTTGCTTGGGGGAAGTTTATGAAAACATTGATAGTATGTTGGAGAGGATAAGGGAAATTATCAAGGCAAATGAAAATGACCCTTATGAAACATTCTATTATTTAGTGAAGGACATAGTTACAGAAAGGTGGAACAAAATGACCACGCCATTACACCTTTTGGCCTATGCATTGCACCCTAAATATTATCATTCCAAAATTTTGTCTTTACCTGGTAGAACAGCGCCAAACAAAGATTCTGAAGTGGTACAAGGATACAAGACAACTTTGAGGAAAATTTATAGAGATATGGGAGTTGCAATAGAAGTACGCCAAGAATTTGGAGGATTTGTACAATCCACTGGTAGTTTTTCAGATCCAGTAGCAATGGATGATCGAGGGCATCTTGATCCGATTACTTGGTGGGGCTTCCATGGTGGGGATAGCATTCATCTCTCCACTCTAGCCACCAGGTTGTTATCACAGGTTGCTAGTTCCTCATCAGCTGAGAGGAATTGGAGTACATATGGCTTCATCCATTCAGTGAAGCGAAACAGGTTGGGAGCGGCAAAGGCTGAAGATCTTGTGTATGTTCATTCCAACCTCCGTCTTCTATCACATGTTGAACCAGAGTATAAAAAAGGTCCGAGCAGGATGTGGGATGTTGAGCCTGAGATCTCTGACTTGAACTTGACATTGAATGCCATTACTCACCTCAACGTTCTTGAGGATATTGTTCCACCACCAGTCCAGCCTACTGATGCAACTTTCTACATTCCAGGACACCCATCATCTATTCATGATGTAGAGTTGCAAGATGCAGAAGATAATGTAGATCCATTTGAGGATATGTAAATGTATTTACTAGTATCATTTATGATTTATCATCTATGATATTATGATCCTTTTTGTTACTTTGTATGAGGGAGGATGCATCATTTCACTCTTTCAGTCTTCATATATATAATATATCTAATGGTTTCAGTTCTAAAAGTGTTTGATGGATTCAATTTTTGAACTTTAAAGTGTTTTTTAAAATTTAAAAAAATATTATTATATTTTAAATTTTTTGTACTTGACGTATCCTTGCCGTATCCGGATCCTGGATTTTCCAACAGCGGTCATGTGGGATCCATTAATACGTGCTCCCAAAAATAATAGTATCAAAATCCTGGTAACTTAGCTTAGAAGCTTCTCACCCACGTGAATTAATTCACTTTAAATTATTTAATTCCTAGGTTTGTTCAGGTTCCATTAAAAATATTCGTTGTTGAATAACTTGCTACGGTGGAATTTCTTAAAACGATTCTTGTATTCTGGAGATCTCTGTGTGTTCTCGCCCTCCCACCACAAATTTAGGAGCTGGGCACATCCGTTGCTACCCAAAATCAACCCGGAAAAAGGGTCGACGCCCCACCGACGTACGGGCGAGGGCCTTCACACTGCTTTGTTGGTTGTGCCTACCATCACCACGATCCATGTTCCCACATTCTAGCTTCGGGGACGGGGGGACAACGGAACGAAGGCTCACGCAGTGCCGCTGAAGTTCCAATCCTGTGAGCCCAAGATTTGGAAAGGCCATTACATTCAATAGTTTTTTCCAGGCGGGGCTGTTCAATAGCCTAAAAATTGCGTGGGAAGGGTACACGCGGTGACTTGCCAGCGGCAAACTAGGTAGCTTGTTCTTCAACATTTGAAGGTTCTATAAAAGAGTTCGGCTAATCAGGTGGAGCGGATATTTATTTTACGACTCAATCAAGTGTTGAAGATAGGCCATCAAGGTAGCTACCTTGCACATTTGGAAAGAGAAGCCCATGACTAGTGGTTTGCTGTGGGTTGACTGAATTGAAGGCACGAAGGTGTGATGGCATACGATGAGTTTACGAAGGGTATTCGAGTAGTTTGAAGAAGGATCCGAGAGGAATACTTTACAGAGCGGCGACAAAGCTCAAACAAACCGGAAGTAACGAGCCTATATTTCGGAGGTTATGATGTTGCTCGGTGATAGTTTGCAGACTTGTCGGAATCTCGGAAGGGATCTATGTTTGTGGGCTTAGCATAACCACTTCGGGGGAGTTAGTGAGATCAACGGATCCACTACCTTGCACATGGCCTTAATAGGGAGAGCAAGAGATACGGGATGCTCTACCAGGCTCGAGCACTGACCCCGACTGGGACCTGGTTTCTAGCGAGGAGGGGGAGAGATGCGAGAGCCCCCCCCCAGGGGTAACCGAGGGGCGGGGGCGGTTGGATGATGAGAGCCGAAGGGACATTCGGAGGAAGAAACTAATGTTTCACTTGCCAGAGCCATGAGCACGAGGCCCTGGAGATGTGAAGGGAGGAAGGCACACTACATAGAAGTCTTCTCTGAGACAATGACAGGGACAAATATGCATTCTTTGAGATGGGAGGTGATGATAGCATAGCAACCGGGGAGGAAGGACCTCAACCTCCACCCCCACCCGTGACAGGAGGGTCCTTGCATCTTTGCATCGGTGTTAAATTTGGACAGCTAGGTCCAAACTTCGGAGTTGTGTTGCGGATGACGATCCCAATATTTTATTGGATTCCTCTTTCGGAGAGGTGTAAGATTGATCTAAAGATCATCTCGATCGAATGAGCGAACATGTGCTTTGAATTTATTCCACTTGTATTGCTAGGTCGGCATGGAATATAATATGAACCTAAATGTCTTAAAGAACGTCACACACCCCCAAGGGTACATGTTGGAGAGACTTGGGTTCATTATACACACAATGTGTGGAGGATTTTCTTCTCTCTTGATGGCGATGGTGACTGCGTTCTTGGTCTTTAACGGCTTTTGTAGGTATTCTTTGTCTAGGTTGTCTTGGGGTTGTGTGACACGCTTGGTTGAATGACATTATTACTGGAGACTTTATTGGTTGAAGCATCTGCTAATTGTGCACGCACTTTCATTCATTATCTATGTTTTGGCTTGTCTTCCATCGATCTGTGGTATGTTCTATACTGTCGGTATTTTTGTGCCTAATGAAATGGCATAGAACATGTTTACAAATTAACATGGTATCGAGTAGAAATTGAAGACAAAGCCCAATTTGTGTTGAGCAATCTTGGAGTCTATTGATCCATTGTGCAACACACAACAAGAAAAGGAGCTCGATAGAGGAGGAACTTGGTCGCGACAAGGAGGAGGGAACAACATGGGCAAAGAAGTGCTTCTCGTTTGTTTTTGGTGACCAAAGTGTTGTGAGAGGTCGAGAAGAAGGCGGAAGAAAAAGAGCTGCCTTAGATGTTTACGACCTTGTTTGAGGGTCAGAAATAGAGGTATGGGGGAGAAATTTGTTTTATGGAGGGCATTGAGGCTCGCAACAAGCGGGGGTGAGCCGCAGGACGCCGCCTCTCCAAAACGAGCCGGTGTGAAGGTGTTGAAAGTGCCGCCACTTGCCCAAAACTGTGACCCACAAGGAAGCCATCTCACCTTGCCTAGCTTAGCAACCTAATTGAGGGTTTGTTGGGGAAAAGAAAGGGCTAAAAATAACTGATCTTGACATATATGAGTAGCCCTATGGGCTGATAGAAACCCACGGATATTAGAAGGATTTTTATCAAAATTTTAAGTTGGAATAGTAGCAACTAGCCCTAATGAGCAAAATCAACGGTGAGAAGCAGACCAAACAATGAGCGAGAAGAGTATGTTTGAATAAGGTTGTGCTGCTTGTATTGTGAAAGTCTTTGTGAGGTTCTGACTTACGGAGAAGAGCTGCTATGTTAGCGATATAGGATGCCAATTTGAAGACGTGGGACTTGGAAAGCCCTTCTCTCTAGGCAAATGTCTGTTTAGGTATGTCGTAAGCCTAAAAAGACGTTCAGAAGTTGAGCCACAAAATTGATTCAGCTTATGTGAAGGAATAAGGAACTGGAATAAAGATTATGCATAGGTTTTATTCGAGTTTGTGTGATTTAACGGAAAACCTAACCAAGGCCAAGATCGATTTTAAGTTTAGGCGCAATCAAGGGTTGAAATATGTAGTCAACCAAAAAGGTATGCATTTGTATTTTAGTTTTCGATTTAATACCGAAATGAAAAGGCTAAGTTGAGCGATCTAGTGCTGGAAGCTTATCTTAAATTTAGAAGACGCAAGACGCCTTCGAAAACACACCGGGACCGATTTCTTGTAGAAGGAGGGTGAGAGCGGCTCTAGAGGTCGGGGTCAGACGGAGGTTGGCACAGCACCTTTAGCAGAAAGTGTTGTGGATGCAAGGTGGCGTGTCTGTTCTTTGTTGATCGAGGCGTTGCACTTGGAAGGCTACTTCGGCCGCTTGTGTTCTATGTTTGGTGAGAATTACAAACTAAGCCGCAATCTCTGCCAGTAGAGTGTGGTAGCACATAGTGCCAGTCTCCACGAAGTAGAATACGGACAGTACGATTATCGTAACACCAAATGCGTCAAATGCATAAGCAGGAACAACGATGACATTTAGAAGATGACCTGTTGTATTTAAGACCACACGTTTAAGGTTGTTATGATTAGAAGAGGGCCGAAGAGAGGATGTGTACGGGTCACCTTGAAGGAGAAATCAAGATGAGGTATGTTCATAGGTGATGAACAACAATGGTTGATGTGGGCTTGCTGGTAGCACTGAATCTGCCGTAAAAAAGAAAGGTGTCATATAGTGCTGAATAGCATGAAGGGTGATTCGATGTTTGGAACAAGCTGTATGATTGGTTCTAGATACGCCAATTTAGTAGACAAATTGCGGAGGCGAGATACGAAGATTTTGAAGCTAGATCGATCGACCATTAATTGTGATTGAGCGGATGCGGAAGCCTAAGAACGGTCTTTTAGTGGGTTGGAAGAAATTTTAGAGGTTGGTGTGGAAGCCCTTCGGTGCTTGTCATATGAAAAGCGGTCGGTTCGGCCCGACAAGATAGGCAAATCGTAAGCCTAGGGAGAGTGACAAAAGAAGTTGATTTATGTAGAAGTTGGGCAATTTTTGGTAGCTTTAAGGGCTTGGGTCTTATGGGGCTAGCCGAAGAATGACAGTGACTTGGAAATCTAGAAGATAAAAACTGATAAGAGGATGCAATGCCGGATGTAATGAGGCCCGAAACTCAGAATGCCAGATGTGAAGAAAGATCATGATATGTTAGAAAACGATTAGGATCCCTGATTCGGTGAGTTGGAGTAAAGAAAATCTTCGAAGGGTTGCTTGAGGAAGCTACAACGGATCTCACCAGAATAACCGGTGATTTGTTGTAAAGTGAAAGTGTGAGTATGGAAAACTGGTGAGAGCTTTATGATATATTCTCACATTTGAAAGTGGCTTTATGGCGAAATATGTATGACCATAGAGATTTTACGTCTTCCAATACCAAACGGTACCAATGATGAAAGAAGATAGTGATGGATGCGATAAAATTGTGGCAACATCGTAATCGGTCGTATGACGGTGATAGCCAGGTTCTATAGGCGCGGAATTTGAGGGCCCAAATTTGCAGCAGTTATGTCCGCGTACGTATGACGATGACTTGTAAACGGAACACCCATGTTTTACGAAAGTTCATAATAACGATAGCTTACCCATGTGATGTCAGATCACATTTAGGTATGATAAACTTGAAGATATGTATTTGAGAAGTTTTGCAACATCGATCACGTTGTTGGAAGGTCTTGAACACGGTGTAGCTTTGTGTGAAGTTTTGAACAAATACGCATATGATACCGGCCATAAGATATAAATAACTATATGACGATGTCATGGCTATGAGTCTTGAATGGCTTTGACGGTGAGAAATAAGATTTGGGCCCCATGAGTACAAAACTCCTTTCCAAGTTGGTGTGGGATGCCCTCATTTAAAATAGATGTCTTCTCTCACAAAAGAAGGCACGGCAATAAGAGGAGAAATACAGCTGTGTATATACGAGCTAATATCATTGTTGAAAAGAAGAACCCTCATGGCTCAAAGATATATCCCCACTTCAAGGGAAATTAGGTAGAAAAACAAAAAGCCATATAAATACCGGTATCTAGCGCCACATGAGTACAATATGGTGAGAATGTTTGAAAAAAAAAAAAAAGCGTAAAGTATCAGAGTACGGAAGGATGTGATGCACAAAGAGTACTAGTCCATTATGGAGGATGATGTCTAGGATATGGTCCCTGAACCACGGGGGAAAAAAATTGTTGTCACCTCGATATAAAGATCAGCATGGATGCAGTGATATATTTTTAAGTTTGCTCTAGGAAGGCATTGATTATGTTTGCACACCAACAATTTACTATTACCACTTATTTTATACGTAAGGACGAAATCTTCATCAAATATGGATGCCAGGCGCCTTCTCGCATGGTGCGATAAGGGAATGAAGTTATTGTGGAGAGAGCAACCTTTGGGTTCCAGAGTCCGAGATCGAGCCACCCATGTTTGCGGTTGGCTAGCCCCCGAGCTTAACAAGGAGATGAAATAGCTGCAGTGAGGCCCGGGCGTCCTCGTAGTAATGTTCGTTTACACATACTTTAAGAGGTTGATAGAAAGCCTCTCGTTACGGTCTTCCGAATGTGGATGACCTCTTGCGGCAGATGCGGCCCTCTCAATCGTACGGCACGAAGGGAGCTGTTGTGGACTGAGATGAAGGACTGGATTGATGCACTAATTCCCTGGCTGGAGTACGGCCGAAGACACAAGCAGAAACTTTCCTTTCTCGAGAAGAAATACATTGTGAAGCTTCTGGAAAGAGTCGATATGGTGGTGTAAGTGTGTACGACAGATGAAGCTCAACACAAGTTGGTCGCTTGATATTCTTATTAGTGTTAGCAAATCTTATAAATGTGGGCATTAACTGTTAGAAAATTTTGATGTTCTTGGTAAGTGGTATTAAAAACAACAATATTTGTAGTTGAACCTTTGGAGTCAACTTTGCCAATTTGATCATAACATTCAACTGAGTTGGTGCCAAAACTCTTGAGATATGTCGCTTTTGGAAATACGCCTGTCGGTACAGAATCGGTGCGGGGGCATGACACTCCTTGGATATCTTTTTGATCTTTGATTGAAGCTGGTGATCAACAGTGGATATAAGGAAACACATTGGATCTGCTTCACCGTGGATACACTTTGAAATGACTTGATCGGTAACTGGCATTCATAGTCGAATACTTTGTGTGTAGCGGGTTATTGATCACTTGGACTGCAGCTCTTACGAGAGTTGTTCGAGCACGCATGCTAGATACCACAGGTATCCCTTGTGATTGTTTGTCATGAGGTCCAGTTTCTGGTCAGTCATTTATGTTGATAGTTGGTGCCACTGTCAAGATATGGTACAGTGTGGCGTTGTAGGGCTAAATCATATAGGAAGCTGATAGTGGGTCGCGGATATTCTCCACAATGCCCTTGGGGAAGGTCATGTTCCTAACCTTAGTGAGAATCTTGGAATTGTGGAGACGACCTAGTGGAGAAGGTCTGTTGGACGATGACATAGAATATAAGGGGGGATTTTGGGGATAGCTTCTTGGTGCTACAACAACACGGGCTAAAGCTTGTCAAACCTAGTTGGCGCTACTACTGCCAATGATGATATTGAGTAGTTTACCTCTGGGTCCACCGTGTCATCGTATCATGGAGTTCGAACTCATGAAATGCCTCTCCGCTTTGGCCAATGAGGTGGAAAATGTGAATAAGAACAATAGCAAAACCAGGATGGACGCATCGGAGATTGTAAATGCTCTGTCATTTAGGATAGCACATGTCCAACAACTTGATGTAGGATCAATTTTAGCGAGGTTTTGGACCTCCAGTGACTTTGGGTGGGTGAAACTAACACAGATAGTATGTGACTCTCTTGAGTCCTAGTGAGAATTTGAACCTCCAATTGACTTCGGGTCGGGTAAGCCAACTTCGGGTTGGTATGGAGTCTTGTCGATCCCTGTTAGTTTCGAACTACGGTACAGATACGCTGGTGAGAATGATGTTAGTGGTGACCCATACTGTTAAAATAGAAATCGCAGAAGCAAGTTACGGCGAGGATGATGCATGATGTTTGGATTGCACTAGTGGGCCAGAGTTCTCCCCTAGTTGAGAAGGGTGTTAAATTTGAACGACTAGATCAAAACTACGGGTTGTGTGGCTCGGTGTTGATCCCAATATTTTTGTTGGATTCCTCTTTCGAAGAAGGTGTAAGATTGATCTAAAGATCATCTCGATCGGATAGCGAACATGTACTTTGAATTTATTCACTTATGTGCTAGGTCGGCACAGAATATAATATAGACTTAAATGTCTTAAGGGATGTGTCACACACCCCAAAGATGCTATGTATTTGAGAGACTTGGAACCATTATACACACGATGTGTGGAGGATTTTCTTCTCTCTTGATGGCGATGGGCTGGCGTCTTTGTGGAGTATTCTTTGTACGGGATTTGATGCAGGGTTGTGTGACACGCTTGGGTGAATGACCTATTAGAGACTTTGTTGATTTGAAGCGTCCTCGCACGATCCTCGTAACGCCACCATTCATTATCTTTGTTTGGCTTGTCTTCATCGATCTCTATTGGTATGTTCTATGCAGCACAGTATTTTTGTGGCCTAATGCGAAAAATGGCATAGAACATGTTCACAAATTAATGATCGGTACCCAAGTACACGATGTCGAAGATACGAGGTGCGTACGGGGGACAGCGTGTTTCGGTGCTTGTGGATAGTGGGGCCACGCACAACTTCATTGATGCCTGAGATAGTGCGTAGGAGGGTATCAAGATGGAGGTTTAAGGGTTCTCTTGTGCTTGTCTTCAAGGCCAGGACCATCGATGCTTTTCTTATGTCCCAGTATGTGTCCCAAGGCTACTGTGAGCGATCGAACGAAGGCACAAGGACACCAACATAGTGTTGGGGTCTGAGTAGTGTACGTACTTAGCGGTCACCATTGATTGGCGGAGGGCGGGGGATAGGAGTTCTTGGACAGGTAGAAGAAGCCAATGATATTTGAGAGGCATGCACTCGTACCCACGCGGAGACGATTTCTACGCAGGATGGAGGTCGACTTGAAGGCATGAGGATATGGTGGGCTGTCGAGTTGAGGTCCTGGAGGGCTGGTGGAGCGACAAAGGGCGGCGGCAAAAGCTACCTCACCCGGATATACGAGGCCGTTCTTGGCCGAGATGCTCTCTGGGTTTGCAGAGATACGCCGGAGCAACCACGACCGAGTTCGAGCACCTGTCGGCTGGAGCAAGGGATGGGTTGTGATCACTACCATATGTCGACACCCAAAGACTCGTGGGATGAGATCAGAGGGCCATGCATGAGCTCTAGCATTGTTGGGGCACTAATAGGCCAAGTTTGAAACCCTTTGCATCATCGGTTGTTCGGTGAAAGAAGGACAATTTCAACGAAATGTATGTCGATTAGAGGGGGCCTTAACAAGAAGATGATGAAGAACCACTGCAACTTCGCCGGATTAATGAGGCCGGTGGATGAGTTGAGGGCCAAGGTTTTCTCCAAGATAGATCTGAGTCGAGGTACCATCGGATACGAGTTAGGGACAGGGACTCCTTAAGACAACGTTCGGAGTGCCATTGCATGGAGCTTTTGAGTTTTGTTGATGCACTGAGCTAACCAATGCTCCCGCTATCTTCCGGTCATGCACATGAACCCGCAATGGCCATGGTGATGCCGAGAAATTCGTGTTGGTATTCTTTGATGACATGCGGTTACAACCGAACTTGGGAGGAGCACCTACAACATGTGGAACGGTGCTTTGCATATTGGAGCAACAATTTTATGCCGAAGGCATTCAAATATGAGTTTGAGCTAACATAGATGCTCTACACAGGAGCACATTGCATGAACGCCGATGGAATGAGGGTGCTGAGGAAAACTTGGAACCACATCTTGAAAAGGGAATGGCAAAAGGCTGGCTGTCGGTTGAGGGTTTGTGGAGACGATTATTTGCACCTATACGAGAAATTGTGGAAAAGGTTTCTCTCCATGACTCGTAGTGTACCCATCACCAAATTTGACAAAGAGAGGCCTTCACTTGGACACTCTCTGCGCGAGCATTTGATCGCCTCAAGCAATTGATGAATAGCGCTGCGGTACGCCACTTCCATGTTTCGCGAAGCCTTTCATTTGGAGTGTGATGGGTCGGTGTGGTGATGGGGACCATGCGGTGCAGAGGGCATGTAGCCTTTGAGCAGGAAACTCTTGCCCGCGATGAGAGCTTTACCCCATTTATGACAAAGATGTTGGCCATCATGCATGCGCTAGCTAAGTTTAGATGTGTTGATGAGGCTGGTTACCGAGTTAGACGGAACCACAACAACCTCCGGTTTTCTTCGACGACTTGCAAGAGGGCGGAAGAGTGGGTCGATGGATACGAGGCTTGCAACTTCGACATTGAGTATGTCGAGGAAGCATAGCCGTGGTGGGCGATGCCTTGTCGAGAAGGCCGGCGTCCCTCTCCTTTGATGAGTATCGAGCAGAATTGGAGGGCTGGGCTGCCGATTGAATGCTCAAAGAGGATCGATTTGCATGTGAAGAAGAGGTTTTGGATGGGCGGGTGACAAATGATGATCTTTGGGTCATGGATGAGGGTGATTTATCACTAGGACCGGATCTGTTGTGTTAACTCCCGATTGCGGGAGAAGATTTTGCATCGACCCATGATTCTCCTCTATTCGGGCACCGAGTTCCACCAGAGACTTACTTAGGACCATTAGAGAGAGGTTCTCATGGAAAGACCTCGAGAGGATGTTTGAGACATATGCAAAATTTTAAGGTTTGCTAGAGAACAAAGAGAGGAGTTGACCTGCAACCCAGGGTTGCTACAACGACCACGATCACACAAGAGGAAGTGGAAGTATTTCGATGGATTTCATTCCGAGTTGCACGGTGCCGATTGCAAGGGCTTTGTATTTTCGTAGTAGTGGACGGTTGACGAAGTACGCACTTCTTCGCCATTTTCAGCCGGTACATTGCCTCTCAATTAGCGGAAGTTGTTTTTCAAGGATATTTCGGTTACATGATCTTCCCAGACCATAGTCGGTGGCCAAGGATAGTAGGTTCATGGGGGATTTTAGCGAAACTATTCCGATTGATGGGCACGAGAACTCTCCTCAAGGTACGAGCTACCATCACGAACCCAGGATGACGGACAAATAGTCAACAAGTGGGTGGAGGGCTACTTGACGGAACTATGTCATAGGGCAGAGAAGGCTTGGCTACGCGGCTACACTCGAGGAATACGCTGCAACACTACATTTCACATGTCTGTCGATGGCTCATTTTTATGCTTTATATGGTTATAATGCCTTGTAGGCACTGTTGGTGGTGTTTGGGGCTGTGGGGCCCCTAGGGCTGGCTGGATCAGGAGGCAAGACATTCTCGGGGCTCTCGAAGACCTTTGATGACATCCCAAAATCAACGGAGAAGATGTGTACGGAACCGAGGTGGGTGTGCCAGAGCGGTTTGATGGCAGGGATAGTGTGGTCTCCTTGACTTTTAAAGGCAGTTCATGTTTAAAGTAAGGGGCCAAGAAAAACTCAAACCACTTCTATGGGCGTCTCAGTCATCACGAAGAGTAGGAGGTAACATGAGTTGGAGCTGCCGCGAGAGGAGCCAAATACACAATATTTTCCCGTGTGTCTTGCACGAAGAAAGCTTTGGGACGACGGTGGTGGCCACTGATTGCCTCCTCCCGATGATGAGGGGCACTTGTGCTCCCGACTAAGGCTGTTATTGACACCGGGGAGAGGCATTTGCGGACGGAGGTGGTGAATGAGTGACACGGTCTAGTGGAGAATCTCCAGGATGAGGATGCCCTTGGGAAGGAGCGAGATCCTCCGACACCCATCACTTCAATTAGCAGGGGCAAGCAACTTATTGGTGGGGAGGAGCTGTGTGTTCCCCTAGTGCTTAATTTGCTAATTAAAATATTAATTTTTGATAAATTTTGATGTTTCTAATGTTAGGCGAGAAACTAAGGTGGGTTAGGGACCCACCGTTAATAATTGAGGAAAAATTACGGCCTTGGTCGGGTCCAGTGTCCCGAGAATTCGATTTGGAGGTAGTTCTAGGTGGCGGCGTGGAGAGCACGATGAGCAACATAGTGAGTGGTTGGATGAGGGTACGCGGGTCCATGAGCAGGCCCAAAGAGAGCATTGGGAGCTCAATTGACAAAAGGAAGTGAAGTCATCTCATTCCCTCATTCATCCAACTTATCTTTTAATGTCTTCTTGACATAAATACGCTTGTTTAGGTGCCAAGTCTATGAGTGTTGTTTGCTTTGAGATCTTGGTGGAGAATCTCAACCTCTACATAAAGGACTTCGTTTTTGCTAGGAAGGAGATTCACCATTTTGGAGAACATTACACGAGACAAACTTGCAGGGGGCTTTGCAATTCGAGAATGCAGGTGGGGCGGAGTCCCGGTTGTGGTGGTTCAAGAGGTGAGAAGGAGGAGCATTTGTGGGCAGGGTGGGAAGTTAGGCCTCCCTAACGGGGAGCTAAGCATCCAAGAGCATTATTGCAGGTGATTTTTCCAGCGAGCCTAAAGCCAATTCGTAGTGGGTCGAAGCCAAGCAGGGCAAATTTATGAACTCAAGCATTCTGATTCCTTCACGGGGTTTGTGGGTTCCGCGGTGATCTGGTGTCCAAATCCCGAAGTTACCCGAGCATTGGGCAATGACAGGGTCCGAAGTCCTCCGGCGGCGATTCGAGAGCGATGGTGCGGGGCTCGAGCCTACGCGAGGAGCGAGTTGTGAAGGGTCATTTCGACTTGGGTTGAAAGTATTTATTGCTGTCGCTGGACTGCCTCTTTGCTCCATTCCCAACATTAATAAAATGGCTCAACTCATATTTAGAAGCAGTTTTCATGTGGTGATGGTGTATTTTTGTTGCTATAGTTTTAGTCTGTTGTTGCTTGTATTCTGACATTTTCCCTTTTGGGATATTACGATGGACGATTGATTAGTACATAATATGTTCAAAAATCTTAAACAAGTACATGAAGACAAATAAGAGGAATGAGATATTATCTTGAGGGAGTTGATGTGGGCTCCCTCCCAAGCTTGAAAACCTAAAACTTATAAAACAAGAAATATGTACACAGAAAGATATTAAACCTATACTCCATAAAATATACAAATGAAACATAAGATGGAAGAGAACTTGGTAATTGCAAGTCCCTTAGTTCTCCTTCGGTCTTTTCTTTCTTCGGGATGATGTCTCTTCGAGCGATGTTTGCGTGATCTCTATCTCTCTTCACTGTCACGAGGTTGTCGGGACAATCACTCTATGGTGTCCCATCTTGTGGCCATGATAACGCTCGATCTTGGACATGTCAATCTTCTTCTTTGGCCCTTTCTTCTTAAATCTTCTTTTAGGATGAGCAACATAAGCATTTGATACTTCTTCATTGTTGGTTACCATGGGGACATAACTCTTCTTGTGTACATATTTCCATAGCTCTTCAAGGTGGAGGTGTTTCTTTCCAAGCACAGCTGAGATCCGAGCAAAGGAACTCGAGAAGATGGTAGCCCCACTTAATGGTTGCAGTTATTATTTCTTTATCGGCACTATTTCATCAATGGCAAGGAGCTCATCCTTATCACTTTCTGTTTTCTACAAAGAAAGAGGCTTAATATCCTCTTTTGTCTTCTTATGGAGTTCTTAGATCATTCTTCGAGGCTTGCCTTTCCAATGTTTTTTGATAGTGAATAGTTTTGTGACAAAGCCTCATACATTTCACGAGCATGAAACATTATTTGCTATAAGAGGGACAGATTCTCCTTTATGCCTTCAACCATGACAACACCTTATCGACGTCACTTGATTCTTTTGTGGAGTATTTTCATTTTCTTTTGACTAGATTTAAGACCTTGTTCTTTTCAAGGATGATGTCAGTCACTTTTCTTCCCGGGACCTATAGTTGAGCTCCTTCAGAAGCATTTTCTCTCCTTGATAGAGTTCGAAATAATTCTTGAAAGATAGTGAAGACTTCTTTCTTCTAGTGAACTTCTTCCTTGATCAAGTCCTTGAGGCCTTTTTCTTCTTCTTTCACCAAAGCTACGATACATGTTTGAGAATCGAGAAGAATAAATATCCTCTTGTTCTTGATTAATTATTTGTAATCTTATTATTACATATTTCTTCTTATCTTTGTTCTTATTAGTTCATCAAGCAAATGTACATAAGGTCAAGGAAATTAGATGTAGGCCAACAAACTGGACAAAACCCCCTTCGAGAAACCCGGTCGAGAAATTATTTCTTTCAATAGTGATTCTTTCTTTTTTTTTGCTCTAGACGCCCGGCCGAACTTCCTACACACCAAGTCGGCCTTCCTTGTGATCATTACGAATCTCGCCGTGAGCAACAACGACACTAGAACTTCAACCTTGTTTCTTGAGACTTCGATCTGGCTTCCGAACTTCAATTTCAGGCCCAATACAACTTCTCCAGCGACAACATCCAGCAAGAATCACCTTTTACTTCTCCTTCATAGCCGACGACAGGCCCCAGGCCCCAGCCAACGACAACAACAAAAATTTGAGAGCATGCAGTCTCCCCAGCGCTGGCCTCGGAATACGTTGAGAGCGGTGCGAAATTACGATTTTCTTCGCTCTGTGGTGTGCAAAATCGAACCCAAAAATTATTCTCAAGATTTCGCAATTTCTCCTTGGCCCAACTTTGAGATCAGAATTTTCATATTATTGCGGATTGATGTCTCCAAGTGAGTTCAATTCACTTGTATATATAAACTTAAGTGGGTTCAAATTCCTTGAGTTGAGGCCGACAGTCCACTGTACCAAGCCGACGATGTGAAGCTTCTGTAAGTGCCTTTTACTCAATAACACGACCTAATTGCATGATTCAAAGCCGAATATGGATCAATTTCGTCTGCAATAAACTTATATGCTCAAACTAAAACCTGTAAGTCCACATTAAGGACTTTGACCTAAAATAAATGTGACCCAAGCATGATACCCATGCTTTAATAAGTCATTCAATAATTATATAAAAAATTAATTTCTTTATTCTTTTGACAACTACGATAACGTTGACTCAAGTACAATTTATGAAGACGAACCTAGTTACATTCTTCAGGTATTATGAATTGTTGTATGTCTGCATATCAATTTGGTTGAAAACCAGTATGATAAAAAAATTCTAGGGACATTACATTGAAACCATGTTACAATGTATAAAAGCTAAGATAGATCCAAAAATAGAAAGGAACAAGAGAATTAATCTGTGATCATCCACTTTGAAATGTTGCATTTCTGTTTCATGAAATGGAGGCTTTGCTTATTATATTGTTCTTCTTTAAAGAATTACAATTTCTAATCTACAAAAAGCCTTCATTAGAAACCCATCACTTGTAAGCAGCTAATGGGTGCAACTTGTATAACATATGAATTCAATACAATACAAAATAATGGATGAAAAGGCGATCATATTGTCATCATCGGTGTCCTTGATTGTCAAAGCTAAAGTTACATGATTAGAATACCCATGAAATACATAAAAACATCCCTAAATGTCTAGAATGTCCTTGAAATCCCCCTTGAGAATGTCTTGGGACATGCGACAAGTCCCAAGTCCCAATAAAATTAAATAGAAACATGTGAGCACGGGGAGTACACGTTTCTTTGAGAAGATGGGTCCCCATGCAACATATATATATATATATGCCCCTTAGAACATGTTGTTTTATAAACATCACATTATATTGAAACACGGAAAAGTATTATGAATAAATGAAGAACATTTAAATGACAAGCAAGTTCCACCATCATTTTATATCGGGATCCTCATCATTAATATCACATTTGCTTCTGCCTCAACCCTCCGGGGACATCGTCCAACACCACCTAGTTTGATACAGAAACTACCTAATCCAAACTTTAAAATATGGAAGAAAAGGCTTAACATGCCTAATCAATGGTTTAGTTTAAGTGAATGATATGTTTTTTCTCGGCGATGATCCAACAATCAATATTACCAACATTGGGGTATAGCAGGCTTGGTGCTCTTCGATTAAAATGTAACCCCCATGCCCTCATGCATGATCGAATCAGAATAGGAGTGTTGTAATGCTACCAATTCTAAAATCTGAGAAACTATTAAGTTTACTAAATTTTGAATGGGATAAGAAACTTTGTTTTTTTCCATATAGAAGTGCGATGAGGTTGGAACCACTCTCAAACATCCTAAAACAATTAATGGTGATGTTAAAAATTTAAGTAAAAGGATGAAAAGTGGCTTTTCATCCTTCTCTCAATAATTTAACATTGCCATTAATTGACAAAATTTTAATTTATAGCGAAATTTGAAACCCTCTTTTAAAGAAAAAATTCTGATCTTAGATGCTTCTAAAAGTCTCATTAATTCATAATTAACCTCTAATTAGGCATTTGAACAAAAAATGTAGGTCCCAAAAATCAAATAAAATAAAATCCAGCTTAACTTTTCTTGGAAATGTGTAGTACAAACGATGAGATGCATTTGAAACACATTTCAAACGTGTTTTCAATTGTGTTTCAACATTTTAGGTAAAAACACAGCTGATTTAGGAAAGAGACGGGTTTCCTATAACATAGGTCTAGACCAAGTGAACATTTTGGTTGTGAACCATGTTTATTTGAAGAATAGATCCCAAATTTGTTACAAGTATGCGTAACTTAAGGGAAACAAATCATAGTAGTTAAAACAAGACAAAAACTCAATAAAAAGCAAGAAGCAAAAAAACCTTATAATTGAACTCCGAAAATAAGTAGACCCTTATAAGTTTAGATTATTCGTTTCGAGTTGTCATTATAAGTAGAACAATCGGAAAGTTATGTGGTCCTAATCTGCGTATCCATATGTTTTCAAAACATTCAAAATGTTTAGTCGAGCTCATTAATAACATTTAAAGAAAATGTCCAATTAAAAAAATAGAGCAGAGAAAAAAACAGAAACACCGAGGAGGAAAGGATGAAAAGCTTATAAATGAATAAGTGGAAAATTTTTAAATGAAAAATCCATGACTTCATATCAAAGGAAATAATATATTGTAGAACAAGCCCAGTAAATATAAGTTGAAAGGTTAAAGGAGAAAAAAAAGAACATATCAATTTTGGTTGTACATTAGAAGTCCTAGCGGACATCACACAATCTTTGGCATCTCATTGTACTTGTAAGGAGAAAAACTGCTGTTTTACAAACCAAGTCCAAATTGTTGAGAAATCTGGGGGCAACAATGTAGGTTGATTTCTCTCTTGATGATAATTATTTGTGATATTTTTTACTTCTTTAGATTAGCTTCTTCTTTACACTTGATTATTATTAGTGTTTTCTTCATCAAACAATTTATCGAGCCATAAAGAACAATAAGACAAAAGTACAAGATATAAGCGATCAACCCGGGGCCAAAGCTTCTCTCCAAACTTGGGAGAAAACCAAAGAAAATTCTTCTTCTTATGGGAGTACGGTGTTAATTCCAATAACTAGACCCTTGACCAACAACCCTTGGGACAGGTCAATCCTTGCCGCGGTCAAAGTCAACATCTTCTTGATGTTCTTTCAATCTCTCCTTAAACTTTAACCCTCAACACGCAACACTGATTTGAAGGTAAGTACGAATCCTTATGTATGTAAAGGTATTCTTGTTAATCAGGTTCATCCTCCTACTTATATAAGTTATAAGCCGAATAAATTCAGGTTAACATCGAAGCAAAACACATAACGAGATCTCTACTGATTTATGTCTAGAATAAGCACATGCACACATGAACAAAGTGTGGGTTATTTACGGACAAGCTGTCCCCAAAAACTGATATTGGAAAAGAAAACAGGTCTACGGTTTGTGGAGGGTTCTATTATTAAAATGTTTACGAATACACATCTGTGGGTTCAAGATACGGAAACCCTACGGAAAACTCTGAATCTACCAACTCCACCAGGTGATCTCGGGGCAAAAATACTAACGGATCCCCGCCTCGAATGAGATTTGCAAAACTCGACCAAATCTAGACCTAGAAACCTAGCCTTTGCCCTTCGAAGGCTGCGTCGGCCTCAAAACCCCTAACGGACTCAACGTCGGCCAACCGGGCCTCCAAACCCTCGGTGACACGCCTCTTGGAAGGGGCTGGCAGCGCCTAAGAATGCTCTCACCGCTTGAAGAAGTTTCTTGAAAAATGAATTTGTCCTGCTATTCTTAACTGCTGTGCCTTCTGCCAACGTACTTCGAAAGTGATCTCTTCTCTTGCCTCTTGTGTATTCTGAACCACCAGGATCAAATCATCTGGTCCTAAGTCCCCTCTCTTGCCAAGCACGGAAACTCTTCTAAGTATTCTTAGCAACCTCGCCCTTGAATCTCGGCTTAGCTTGGGTACTCTTGCCTTTGTGTGTCTTTGCAAATGACCCCAAGCCCACTTTCCTTTATCATGCTATAGTTGACAAATCAACGACTTTCATGATCAAACCTTGAATCAATGGCTAAGATTAAAAAGAAAACGATACGTAATGACTTAAGACAATTTCATCACATGTTTAATTAAATTCACTTTAACTATTTTATTTTCCTAAGTTTTAACTTGGGAAATGCATTAAAATAATTAATTAATTTAATATCTCCTAAACCATGAAATTTCCCAAATCGTTCTTACGGGTGCGTCATAGATCAAGTGAACTCTAGTCCCTCCTCAGTGGGACCTAGAGCACAAGCCAATGCTACCCCAAATACACAAAATCTCAACACTCCCTCTTAGCATCAAGGTATGCTCTAGCAATACATCACACTTATGCATTACATGATTTTGGGCATAGTTATTTGTCTTTGAAGCTTAGCCTCCACCACCCACTCAACTTTCCCTGCTATTCTTTATGCATTTTGTCTTCTTTTTGCCCCGCAGCTATGCCCTTCTTCTGTGCTTTGTGTGGGTTCCCTCTCAATATGTTGCATCTGTCTTTGCTCCTAGCATTGCCATTGTCTTTGCAACCAACATGCGCATGACTCTCCCTCTCAATATGTTGCATTTGCTTCTCCTTTTGCCATCCTTCCAATCCTAACATATTTGCAACTTCGATTGTTGAGTAACAACTAAATCTCTTGCCCAATCTTTGACGGACAAGTCGGTTGGCTGCATCCTCATCATTGAAGCTCCATAGGCTACGGATACGTGGCATCTGAACGATGCCGGCTACGGCTACGCCGGTGTAATCATGCTTCCTGCACTACGGGGGTCACCTTGACTCTGTATGTTTGAAGTACATCATGTTCTTTCAGCACCGCATTACAGTGTCCCTATGAAGCTCTTTGCGTTCGCCCAGCTCTGCCTTGCGTAACCTTTTCTCTGCACACTCCCCCGGAAGTCCTCCCAACCTGCCCGTGTTTGCTACGCTTCTCATTGTTGCTATGCTGCCTTTGCTTATTCCGGAGGACTTCGGACCGCCTCTGCTTCGCCTCTTCGTGATCTGTGCCAACACTCCACTTGCCCCGCTCAATGTTCGAACGTCCCCCGGTGAGCTCAAGGCCGAGACGCGTCCGTGCGGATCGTACGGATCCACACCGAGAAGCTGAGGATCAAGATTTCGAAAGCACGGTTCGCAAAAAACCAACTGCGAATCGGATCGCGTTTAAATACGGTGATTGAGCGGATCCACACTCAGAACCACATGATTAGGCATGGATTGCAGATGTAAGCAGTTCCTGCAACGCGTACGGATCCAGTTTGTGGACTTGAAAAATGTGTTTTTTTAATTTTTAATTTTTATTTTTTGATGTTAGCTTGGTTAGTTAGTGAGTTAGTCTTGGGTTGGGGATTCAGTGAAAAGCTTATAAGCTCTATTCTTCCTCTTATTTTCTCATTTGTGTTTTTGGAAACTTGGAGAAAGAGAGAAGAGAGCTTGGAGAAAAGAGGATTGAGGAGAGAGCTTGGAGGAGTGAAGGAGGAGGAGCTTGGAGGAGTAAAGAAAGACTTCCATCTGCAAGAGCTAAGAGAGTAGTACAAACCCAAACTCTCTTATTTTTTTTCATTGTTTTTGTATTTTCTCTCCTCCCTCTCTACACTTCCCATTCTTTCTGCATGCATTTATTTACTGAGTTGTCCACCATCTATATTCATACTCAAAGATGATGTTTACGGGTTCTATGTATCATTCCCTCTTAGTTTTTGATGATGGTAGAGGGTAAGGAAATAGAAGAAAGGAACATGAAGAAGAGAAGTGGTCACCATGTAAGTGACCCAATGTATGATGAGAGAAAAGCTTTGAGGAAGGATGATGAAAACATTGAATCACAAGATGGAGAAGGCACGTTGACACCTTTGTGGAACTATGTGACCAAACCAAGAAGGGGAAAAGGTGGTGGAGGCTACAAGTTTTGTGCCCTCATGGTTGTCGGGGGAAAACCATATAGCGGTTCACATACCGTGTGAGAGGCATCTTTGTGGGGGCGATGGAAAGTGATGAAAAAAGGGTCTTTGTGGGGACCATGGTTGCCCAAGGTTTTAGGACGAACAAGAAGAAAATACATCCAAATAGAGGAGAGGGCACACAACAAAAAAAATAAAAAACAAAAAACTCGGTACGAATCCCAATGCAACCTCTAGTTGGTAACTCCTTGCTCATGGTGTTCGCAAGTTACCGGAGGTAAAAACAACGATTTCCTTAATGTTCGATTTCTTTGTGTGCCGATGTGCTGGCTCCAATGTGCTTCGCTCTCTATCGGCAGGAAATGATGAGGACATCAATGAAGCCACAAAAGAGATGCAGAATCCCCAAATATGAGAAAGCTAGAACAATGTTATTAGAAAGAGAAAAAGGAAAGGTTCAGCGACTTTGACACGTTTTACAAATGAGTGGGTGGATAGTGGAGTATCCATTTGTATCGGATAGGTGGACAAATATCGAGAAGCCAACATTTGATAAATGTTCTTGGTGTTTTTATGCTACGGCGAGTGTGAGTGTTTATGGCATGTCATGATTCCTCCTACTGTCAAAAAATGCAACTTCCCAAAATATTACGAAGGGATCTCCTATTGCAATCAATCGAAAATGTTGGTCTTAGCAAAGTGGTTCAAGTGATCACGGATAATGCGGCCAATTGTAAGGGAGCGGTAAAATTATTAAGCGTGCTTATCACATGTTTTTGGTACGGGTGCTTGGTGCACATGTTAGGCCTTTGATGCATGATATTGTAGAGCATAAAGAATGTGGGTGGATTATTAGGCTTTACAAGAGAGGAAAGCTCTGTTAAATTTATCACAAGGCATACAAGGGTAGCTTTACTTCTATGGCACTTACTCCAAGTTGAGTTTGCTTAAACTTGCAAAAACTAGATTTGCAAGTTATTACCTCACTATTTAGGCGGCTGTGAAAGGTGAGACAAGCTCTAACTAATATGGTCACCGCCGAATCATGGGAAGTTAACAACGTGGAGATGGTGCTAATGCAGCTTAAAAGGACACTATTCTTGACATGTTATTTTGGTTACGGGTTAAATATGTTTTGCAATTCACCAAACCAATTTGCCACTGGTGAGTTTAGCGAAATCGGATAAACGATAATTGAGAGGTGTGTGAGCAAATGGATAACATGTTTGAAAGATTAAAGACATTGTTGAGCCTGAACATGCTACCTTGTACCAAATATGTTCGTGCGGTGGTGTAAAAAGCGCTAGGATATGCTAAATATTCCATTGCATGCATTAGCATGTGTATTGACACTAAATATTATAGTCCATCATGGCTTTCTACAACAACACACAAGGGGGAGTGACAGGGAGAAAACCACACTGAATCCGAGAGGTCCTACAAAAATATATGCTTGCCTTTGGATAAATTAGTCACTGATGGGGATGAGGCACACTTGGAATGGAAACAATTGAGCGACTATACACTTTCCAACTGGTCCATTTGGGAGCATACATGTTATTCGAATCGAAGGAAATTTTTTCTTCTATTGAGTGGTGGAACATGCATGGCGGTGCTATCACTTCTACGGACTTTGGCATTGTGGGTGCTATCACGGTGGTAACATACTTCTGTGCAAAGAGGTGTTGGAGCTCTTATTCTTTCATCCACGGTGTTAAAAGGAACGAGGTTGAGGTAGACCGAGCGACTTGGTTTGTATTCATTAAAACTTGAGATTATTGTCCATTCTTTGTGATGATGCAAAAACAGCAAGACCTTGTTTTGGAACGGTGTCCATGAGAGACCAATTTGGAGGATGGAGTGTTGTGATTAGAGCTTGTTAGAGGATGCTCTTATCCATGATGATGATCGGTGACATGCCACCCCCACTGGTCCCTTGGTTCCTAGCTCCCCTTGGTTCAACACCAACAACGGGGCTTCGTCTTCATCAACTGTAGTGCCATTGACACAGCTTCCCATCCTGTCTTCTTCTACGTGCCACCACGTGGAGGCGCACGTCACGTGCTCTTCGTGGTGGAAGGACTCGGAGGAGAATGAGTAGATATTTTTCGGTGTTCACGTTTGCCCTACACACTTTTGTCATAGTTATCATTAGACTTGTAGGCTTGTTGTGATTTGAACTTTTTTGTCTTGGTGGTGGCCAAGTGGCCTATTTTGTAAACATTATTATTTGAATTTTGGACATGACTAATCGTGATAGTTGCTCACTTATAATATGCTTTATGTTTTATAATATGGTTAAATGTTTGTGTTTATCATTTATGTTTTATAGTATGCTTAATTTTTAATGTTTTGTGTTTTAAAATTTATAGTATACTTAAATATTTTATCATGTAATTATTTGATGTATGTTTGCAATTGCTAGGATATAGAATCTAGATTCTAGATTTATGATATCGAATAATTAATTATTGATGTACAATGGAATCATGGATGTCATACTTATCTTGGTTATGTGAAATATACATGTTTTCATGTCTTCTACAGCTAATATGGTATTTAGGATTATTGTTTTGTGAATATAAATGCAAAAAAAAATATAATATATATATATATATATATATATATATATATATATATATATATATATATATATACTAGACGCTCTGCATCCCGGCTTTCAAAAAGCGATCATAAGCACGTTGCAACGTTAGTCCGCCTCTTGTCTTAAGGCCCTTCGTGGCTAAGCTTGTGATCCAAAGATCGAACACTCAAGGATGCTTACTCTCTTCCATGTAGCTCTACATGTCCATGTCACCACCTTCCGTGGTTCATGAGCACTCATGGCTACATCATCCCTTGACCCATCTTGTACGCCACTGTTGCTTTGGAAGAAGATGCTTCCTTTGTCCTTCTTCTTTTCCACCGGACAGCCAAGCACGGGTAGCTCCTCATATGGGTGTGAGGAGGCATCTTTGACCAGGGCGATAGTGATGAAAAAAAAGGTCTTGTGGGGATAGCAATTTGCCCAATTTCGGTGGACAAAGAAGAAATACATCCAAATAGAGGGACGCACACAACAAAAAAGTAAAAACAAAAAACTCAGTACGAATCAAGTACGACACTGGATTTGGTGGCTCATGTTGCTCATGGTGTTTGCCAAGTTGCGGGTAAAAAACAACGATTTCATGTGTTCGATTTCTTTGTGCTTGCGATGTGCCATTCAATGTGCTTCGCTCTCTGTGGAAAACGAAATGGTAGGGGCATCAATGTAAGCCACAAAAGGATACGAGTCCCCAAATATAGAAAGCTAGAACGGTGTTGTTAGAAAGAAGGTTCAGCGACTTTGACACGTTTTACAAATGAGTGGGTGGATAGTGGAGTATCCATTGTATCGAATGGGTGGACAAATATCGAAACCAACATTTGATAAATGTTCTTGGTGTTTATCACTGCGGGTACGATGTTTATGGCATGTCATGATTCTCCCTCATCAGTACCTTCCCCAAAATATGCCAGAGATCCCTAACTTGCAATCAATCGAGAGATGTTGGTCTGCTTAAAGTGGTTCAAGTGATCACGAGATAATGCAGCAAATTATGTAAGGAAGCGAGTGGGTATTAAGCGTGCTTATCCACATATTTTTGATGGGTGTGGTGCACATATTGAACCTTTTGATGCATGATATTGTGAAGCATAAAGAATGTGGGTGGATTAATAGAGCTTTACAAGAGGGAAAGCTCATTAAATTTATCACCAAGGCATACAAGGGTAAACTACTTCCTGTGGCACTTACTCCAAGGTGGGTTGCTTAAACTTGCAAAAACTGGTTGCAGGTATTGCACCTCACCTTTAGGCGGCTAGTGAAGGAATTAAAACAAGCTCTAACTAATATAGTCCTTGCACGTAGAATCATGGGAGGAGATTAACAACGATAGAGATGGTGCTAATGCAGCAGAAGGACACTATTCTTGACATGTTATTTGATTTACGGGTTAAATATGTTTTGCAATTCACCAAACCAATTTATTACATGATCAAGTTTGCGTAGTCAGATAAGCCAATAATTGGGGAAGTGTGTAAGCAAATGGATAACATGTTGGAAAAAGATTAAAGACATTGTTGAGCCTAGACATACTACCTTGTACAAATATATTCGTGCGGAGGTGGTAAAAGCGGCCAGGATATGCTAAATATTCCATTGCATGCATTAGCATATGTATTGACACTAAATATTATAGTCCATCATGGCTGCCACAACAACACCTAGGGGGGTCGGCGGAAAACCACACTGAATCCGAAGGTCACCACAATATTAATAGCACCTTTGGATAAATTAGTCACATTGAGGATAGAGCACACTTGGAATACAAACAATTGAGCGACTGTCCCCTTTCCTTTGGTCCATTTGGGAGCATGCATGTTATTAGAATCGAGAGAGTTTTCTTATTGAGTGGTGGAACATGCATCGCGGTACTACTCCACTTCTACGGACTTGTGGCATTATAGGTGCTACTCAGCGGGTGGTAAACACTTCTTACGCAAAGAGGTGTTGGAGCTCTTATTCTTTCATCACGATTATTAAAAGAACGAGGTTGGTATAAATAGAAACTGAAGGAAAGCTTAGTTTATGTTCATTAAAACTTAGAATTATTGTCCCATTACGCTGATGATGCAAGAGCAACAAAAAGACCTTATTGTTTAGAGCGAGGTGGCATCCATGAGAACCAATTTTGGAGGATGGAATGTTGTGATTAGAGCAACTAGAGGGGTGCTCTTATCCATGATGATGATCGAGTTGACGCACCACCCCAACTTTGGTCCCGCAGTTCCTAGCTCGCCAGTTCCTTTTTTTACCAACAACGAGGGCTTCGTCTTCATCAACTATGGTGCCATTGACACGACACATCACACCATCTTCTTCATTGCCACCACGTGGAGGGCGCTGCCGTCACGTACTCTTCGTGGTGGAAGGGACTCGGAGGAAGATGAGTAGATATTTTTCGGTATTCACAGGGTGCACACTTCTTGCCACAATACATAGATTATCATTAGACTTGTAGGCTTGTTGTGAATTTGAACTTTTGTCTTGGTGGTGGCCAAATGCTTTATTTTATAGCAGTATTATTTGAATTTTGGACATGGTAAATGTTGATGATTTGCTCACTTATAATATGCTTTATGTTTTATAATATGGTTAAATGTTTTATGTTTATCATTTATGTTTTATAGTATGCTTAATTTTTAAATGTTTTATGTTTTAAAATTTATAGTATGTAAAAATGTTTTATCATGCTTAATTATTTGATGTATGTTTGCAATTGTAGGATACAGAATCTAATTCCTGAATTTGTGATGTACGAATAATTAATTATTGATGTACAATGGAATCATGGATGTCATATCTATGTGATTTATTAAGAATATACATGTTTTCATGTCTTTCTACAACTAATATGGTATTTGGGATTATTGTTTTGAATATAAATGCAAAATATATATATATATATATATACTAGACGCTTCCGAAACGCTTCGCTAACTAAATTTTTGGAAAATGACGCTTAGCGTCCCAAGCTGATGCAACATTGGTCCTTCTTTTGTCTTAAAAATTTGTCGTAGCTCGCTTGTGATCCAAAAGATCAGTTGCTCAAGGATCCCGCCTCTCTTCCATGTAGCTCCTCTACATGTCCATGTCACCCCACCTTCGTGGTTCATGAGCACTCATGGCTACATCATCCCTTGACCCATCATCTGCCACCGCTGCTTTGGAAGAAGATGCTTCCTTGTCCTTCTTCTTTTCTGGACAATGGCTGGCAAAATGTCCCATTTCACCACACCGGAAGCACTTGATCTTTGAAAGATCCTTCTTCTTCTTCGGCTACTTCTTTGATGCCAAGGCTGCATCTTCCTCCTCTTCCTTCTTCACATTGCTCAACCTAGGGTTGTGCTGCTTCTTGGTGAATCTGCGTAGTTCTTCTTGCCGCAGGATTGACCACAAGTTGTCCCAATCTGGGAGGTCTGCTCTGCCCAAGATACTTTGGACAAAGGTTTCCCACTCATCCGTGACTGCATTGAGGGCAATCCTGACTATCACTACATCATCTACGGTTGCACCCGTTGCAGTCAGCTAATCCTTGATTGACTGCAATCTGAAGAGGAAATGCTCGATGTCTTCTCCCTTGGTCATCATGAATGACCTCATTTGAGCCTCCAACAGCATCTTTCTTTGGACTGATTTTCCCTCATACAGGGAAGTCAAGGCCTTCCACATTTCGTTAGCTGTCCTTTTCTTAGCTATGTGTGGTACAATATGGTCCTTGATACTGTCCATTATCAGTTGCTTGGCATGCCCAGTAGCTTCCTTATACTTTCGTAGGAGATCCGCATCTATTGGTGTGGTCAAAGTCTGCTCTGCGTGGTCTCTTAAACCGTATGCCTCAAGGACAATCAAGATCCTTGCTTTCCACATCGAAAATTTTGAGAGGCCCTCTAGCCTATCCTGATCACGTAGTCCATGAGGAGCCATTTTCTCAGAATGTGTCGGAGCTCCTCCTCTCTATACTAGAGATCTGGATCTAGGGTCCTTTATGAACTAGGCACCCTCTACTCCCTCTCACACTTGATTTCCTGCTTGGAAATCTACCAAATCAACTATGATTTAGCTTCTTTGATCCTCTGATCAAAATGCAAGTTTCCTTTGGCAAGAAACTCTCTGAGAAGCTGATCTCCTCCCAATCCTTGTCACTTGTGCTAAGGCTAAAAATCTGAAAACTTCAGAAATTTAACCCCACCAGCTCTTCTGAATTTCTGCAGCTTTTCAGAAATCTTTTCTGGATTTGACAGATTCAGATCTGAATCACACTGGCTGGCTTCAGACCCAAATAGCGCTATTTCTGAGCTACCTCTGCGCAAAAATTGTGTGGGCTTGCTAGGACACAGCGCTGGACAACGTCACCCTTCCCTCTGCGTGAATCTACTCCCGAAAACAGCGTTGTCCTTTCAGATCTGCTTCTCTGCTGCCTTTCCAGCTGCTTTCTGCAACTAGATCCTTCAGATTCTTCTGCTGGTGACCCTTCTAGATCTGCAATTGCTCTGATACCATGTAGAAATTTCTGAATCCTTATACTTATGCAGAAATTATTACTGTTAATCCGGTTAAGCTCCTCCTACTTATATAAGTTATCAATTGAATAAATTCAAGTTAACATCGAAGCAAAACACATAACAGATCTCTACCAATTCAGATCTAGAATAAGCACATGAACACATAGACAAAGTGACAGTGATTTCTGGACAAGCTGTCCCCGGAAAAACCCAATGTGGGAAAATCGGTCTCTGGCTGCTGGAGGGTTCTATTATTAAGAATATTTCTGAATACACAACTCTCGGTTCCAGATCTGGAAAACCCTACAGAGAAAACTCTAGATCTACAGCTCCTGGCTGATCTAAGACCAAAAATACTAACTGATCCACACCCTCAAACGGGATTTACATAATTCAGCCAGATCTAGGCCTAGTGTTGAAAATGTAACTAGGTCGGTCTTCATGTTGACTATGTAATTATGTACTTATGTAAAGAAGAAATGAAAAATAATAAGATGTATTTAAGATTCATGTTGATGAAGGATCTAGTCATCAAATATACTCCAAGCTCTTGGCAAAATACCGTGAAGAGATGAATCCCTAAAGATGCAAGAAGATAATCTTATAAATGCTGGATTAACTATCCTTCATGTCGGCCTATAATAAACTATGAAGTCGGCCCTCTATTTTGTTGATTGGTCGGCCTGAAGACAGTTAGACTGTCTCTATAAATACCTTCTCTGCGGCTCATTTGAGGAGGTGTGTTTCTCGGTCATCCAAGAGACAGTTTGCAGATTCAATGCAGACTTGAGATATGAATTACAGATTGATTTAAGGAATGTAGATCAATCTGAAATGAAGGGTACATGTTACGAAAAGGACAGGAAGACATAGACTGCGGATAGGCACAGCAAGGGATAGACTGCGTATAGGTAAAAGCAAGGGACAAATTTGCGGATTGATGAAGCTAGTTTGCTGACAGGTGCAGAAGAATACAGTGAGGATATTTACAAGGATGCAGTGCAGATATCGTAAGGGTTATGATGAATTCTGAAGTGCAATGTAAGGAAGGTAAATCTGTGATTTACCTTCCTACAATAAAAGTGTTACTTCTGCGTAAATATTTGTGTCCTATGCATTTTGATAATTGACTTGATGAAAGATTAACTAAGAGAATACATAAGCTACACTAGCAAGCTCACAAGTAATTATCAAGAAGAGAATTTGTATTAACTATAACCCCTCCAAATTCTCAACATGGTATCAAAACTATGGTAAAAGAAGATCACCTTATTGACAAGAAGATTTTGGAATTAGATAAAAGTTACTATCTGAGATCAAATTCAGAGAAAAGTTTGGTGCTAATACAAAGAAGAAGTTGGGTGCTATTGCAGAGATACAAGCTCGGTGGTATTGATACAAGGTTGGTCCAATTGCAGAGATACATGTTCAATGCAATTTCAGTGATACAAGTTCAGTGCAACTTCATAAAACAAGTTCGGTGTAATTGCAGAATAGAAAAGTTTGGATTTAGATTACCAAGAATCCTTGCATGAGGAGGATAGTCACAGTCCTCGGAGAAAGCAAAGTCATGAAAATTCTATGAAGGATTGGAGACATCAAGAGAATATATGATAAGTTGAAAGAACTATTCTATGCAATAAATAAGGTTATGTCACTTAGACCCGATTTACACAAAATTGAGGTATCAAAGAATGAAGGGATATCTTCATAAGATCTCAACTGTGAAATCTGAAAAGACGATAAGATGGACAACGTAACAAATAGACAATAAAATTACCTCATTCAACTTGTGGTCTCTATACTAAATGGAAAAAGACAAATCAAGGGCAAAAATGTTTAAGGATAAAAGACTCAAACATTTGCAGAAGAAAAAGGGAAGTTGAGGAAATATGGAAGACTTATGGACATTACAAGAAAGATGGTCCTAAAGGGACAATCTCAATAGGAGAAAGAAAAGAAGATTCAAGGAAAATCACGCAAACTTATGAATAAGGAATTGATTTCTGTTGGTTATATGATAGGAAGCAATGTAGCATCCTGATCTAAGCATGGCAGGAGCTCTTGGTGAATCAACTTCAGGAAAACCTCTTTGACAAACTTTAAGAAAGTAGTCATCAAGATCAAGGGTCATCATAAAAACATACTTTTGGAATGTGATGATATATTGATGAAACAAGCCAAGGGAATGAAGCTATTCATTCCTAGAAATTGCTACAGGATGACTCAAGGGAAAAAGGTATGAAGTATGTATATATTTATATGCTGACATTGGATGCTGTGATGTCATGTTACATGGTTGCATGTAATGAACTTATGTACTTAGAAGTATGATCTATGGAGAAGTATCTCTCAATGCACAAAACAGATGAAATCAACATAATATGTCCTCATGAAATATGAAGTGGTTGTATATGAAAAAGGAACTGGAAAATGTGTAAGTTCTTGGGAATGGAGAATGCACAGAAAGGAAGAGATCATGAAATGCAACCATATCAAGAGGCAGTTATCATCCGAAGACCAAGAAGATGTGACTAAAAGATCTCCTAGGAAGATATGTAAACTCTAACGGAAGTCTGGTAAAGATGAAGACTCGTAACAAAACCATATCATTAGGAGATGTGCAGTATGAAGGATGTCGATGCCTACAGGAAGATGTCATGGTCAAAGATCATTACTAAGGTAACTTTAGTTAATATGAATATGTTTATCTGGATGAATTTGTGCAGGGCTGCTAATCATAAGAAAGGATGTATGGTCCTTGGAAATGATTGAAAGGAAAGAAACATCGCATAACAATGGACCAGATAAAGGACGTCTGATGAATCACTCTATAATAGACTGACATAACTCAGGATGGAAGTGATGGATGATCTGTGCCCTATGAAGCTAAAAGTTGGAGATTCCTCGATATCGAAATCCATGACATCGAGGACAAGAATTCTTCATGAGCAGCTGGGTGTCTCACCATTGCTGCTAGAGGTCCCTGGTTAAGAGGGAGCCTGATGGTAAGTTTCTTACTTAGAAGAAACTTGGTAATTCCTAAGGATGAGCTTAGGAACATTCTTTGTATAAGAATGATTACATTCCCTTGTGGAATAAGGTCCTCCCTGGTTGAGAGGGAGAGATACACACATCATTCTGGTCTTGGGAAGACAGAATGGAGGATTGGGTAATCATCTAGCGTTCGATACTCTTTGAGAATGTGATAGGGCATTCAAGATAAGAGTAGTCGGGGACCGATATTCTTTGAGGGCTAGCTACCCAAGAGAAGAATAGTCCAAGAAGGTCATACTTTGGGAACGCTTGGGTGGAGTATGTGCCTTGGAGAGACAATGACAAAGGTGTCTATAAGTCATGTGTCTCGCTAGCATTGCAGCCCATTGTCTCATTGAAGAGATGGGGTTGTTAGTCAAGGCCTTGCACTAGGACAATGCTGGTTGATATGATACTATACAGATGCGATTACCAATCCAATTCTTCTTATGAGATTCTTCAATTTAAAAGTAACCATATACTTGTATGAATACCTCCCTAGTTAAGAGGGAGTGTTGAAAATGTAACTAGGTCGGTCTTCATGTTGACTATGTAATTATGTACTTATGTAAAGAGGAAATAAAAAATAATAAGATGTATTTAAGAGTCATGTTCATGAAGGATCTAGTCATCAAATATACTCCAAGCTCTTGGCAAAATACCGGGAAGAGATGACTCCCTAAAGATGCAAGAAGATAATCCTATAAACGCTGGATTAACTATCCTTCATGTCGGCCTATAATAAACTATGAAGTCAGCCCTCTATTTTGCTGATTGGTCGGCCTAAGGACAGTTAGATTGTCTCTATAAATACCTTCTCTGCGACTCATTTGAGGAGGTGTGTTTCTCGGTCATCCAGGGGATAGTTTGTGGATTCAGTGCAGACTTGAGATATGAATTACAAATTGATTTAAGGAATGCGGATCAATCTGAAATGAAGGGTACAAGTTACGAAAAGGATAGGAAGACATAGACTGCGGATAGGCACAACAAGGGACAGACTATGTATAGGTAAAAGCAAGGGACAGATTTGCAGATTGATGAAGCTAGTTTGCTAACAGGTGCAGAAGAATATAGTGCGGATATTTACAAGGATGCAGTGCAGATATCATAAGGTTTATGATGAATTTTGAAGTGTAATGTAACGAAGGTAAATCTGTGATTTACCTTCCTATAATAAAAGTGTTACTTCTGCGTAAATATTTGTGTCCTATGCATTTTGATAATTGACTTGATGAAAGATTAACTAAGAGAATACATAAGCTACACTAGCAAGCTCACAAGTAATTATCAAGAAGAGAATTTGTATTAACCGTAACCCCTCCAAATTCTCAATACCTAGAAACCCCAGCGCTGCCCCTGAAAGGCTCTACGTCAGCCTCTGAAGCCCCTAACAGTCTCAACGTCAGCCTTGGAAGGCCTCCAAACCCTTAGCGTTGCCTCTAGAAGGGATTGCGTTACCCCAGAATGGGTGACGCAGTCACTGCGCTGCCCCTAAGGGTCTCTGCGCAACCCCTGAAGTTTTTCCTGAAAAATGGCGTTGTCCTTGCTGTTGCCTTCCTTTGCGTTGTACTTGAGCTGATCTCTTCTCTACCTCTTGTGTATTCTAGACCCTGGGACAGATCATCCCCTTGGTCTAAATTCCCCTCTCTACACCTGAAACACTTATGAGTATTCTTAGCAACCCTGCCCTAGAATCTCAGCTTAGCTTCAGTGCTCAGCCTCTGTGTGTCTTCACAAATGACCCCAAGCCTTTCCTTTATACATTTCTCGTTGACAAATCAATCGCCATGATCAAATCTTGAATCAATGGCTAAGATTAAAAGAAAGCTTGATTTGTGTGACTTAAGACAATTAAATCACATGTTTAATTAAATTCACTTTAATTTTATTTTCCTATGTTTTAACTTAGGAAATACATTAAAATAATTAATTAATTTAATATCTCCTAAACCAAAAGAAATTTCCCAAATCCATTTCTGGGTCTTGTAGATCAGGTGAACTCTAGTCCCTCCTCAAAATTTGGTACCTAGAGCACAACTGATGCTACCCCAAATACACAAAATCTCAACATGAAATTCGCAACCTCTCTTCCTGCAATTCTCGGCCTCTAGTAGATGACTGCAACTTCCGTACGAGTGACAGAATTAGGGCAACTTTAGCCCTTTTTCTCCTTCACTAGGCTTTTGCTAGTCCCTTTATGACTTCGGCTTGCAAGATAACCTTTCTTCTTGACTTGTTTCAACCTCCTTGAGTTGACTATCTTTCTGATTTGTTGTTGTAGGATAAACCCTAGTCTCCTCGCACGTGTGAACAGAATTAGCCCAAAGCATCTCCAAAAATCTCTTCGGTCTTCCTCCTCTTCTTCACTTGATATGAGACTCTTTCTTGTACAATGATCGAACTTCTGTGATGCTACTTGAATGCCCTTCAAAGTGGTCGACTAGCCTTGTATATATAGGCTTCTTGACACATCAAATAGGTCGACTTATCATTGTCCCTTAGGCTGAGTTTTTTTTTGAGAAGGTCGACTTGTTGCATGCATTTGACTTGGTCTTGGAGGGTTATTTTGACTTTACTTCAACTCTAATAATTTATTTCTACAATATGTGACATGCCCAAATGGGTCATTCATACATGACATTGACTCATAAGTCCTAGAAGCTCTCAATGGGATCTTTACCTCTAAAATATTTTTTTCTTGAGCATGAAACCCATGCCTCAAGAAAACAATAACAAATTTATTTTTCTCATTACATCAAATACATAAAATCATGATTACATGTCATTATGAAGACCAAACCTAGTTGCATATTTCAAAACTCCCTTTTAACTAGGGAGGTATTCATAATCCATACAAGGTACTTGGACATTCTTAATCTGAAGAATTCTCATAAGAAGAGTCAAATTGGTAACTCATTTGTATAGCATCATATCATCTAGCATTGTCATATAGCAAGGCCTTGACTAACAACTTTATCTCTCCACAAGATCAGGGCATGACGCTGGTGAGACCAATGATTTATAGACACCATCATCATTGCCTCTCAAGGTACATACCCGATAGGGGTGTTCACATAGTATGTCCTTCCAGGACTATTCTTATCTTGGATTCTCATTCCTCAAAGAATATCAGTCCTCTATGATTACTCTTATCTTGGATTCCCCACCACATCCTCAAAGAGTATCAAATGCCAGATGCTTACCCAATCCTCCATTCTTTCTTCCCAAGTGAAGACAAGAATGATGTGCCTATCTCTCCCTCTCAACTAGGGAGGATATACCCATTCCTGTGAAGGAATGTACCCATTCCTATAAAGGAATGTACCCAAGCTTTCTCTTAATTAGGGACTTGTCCAAGCTCCCTCTTATCCAGGGACTTTCCTTGAATAGCATCTTTCTCATGGGACCTTCTGCTGCTTGTAGAGCTCCTCCATTCGATGTCAAGAATTTCATTTTAATATCGTGGAGCCTTCATCTTTTGGGACTTCTTTGTGTTAGATGATCCAAAAATACATAAACTAAAGTTTAATTATTTAGAATATAATAATCAATTATCTAGAATATTTAATTAGATATTGGAGACATTTAAGAATAGCTAATTGTTGTAAAAGATATGACATCTAGAAAGGTGTCGTATCTTAGGAACTAATTTAGGAAAATAGTTAGGAGTGTTTTTATGAGAGCATTAATTGTAAATGGACACTTGTAAATGAAATAAGTGATCCATAAAAACATTAGGTTAGGACATTAGCTTATTTAAAGCTTGTTTCTCTTCTTGCAAGAGTGTTGAGTGATTGTGTGTAAACTCTTGCAGATTTTATGTAATTTTCTTTTCCTTAGTAATAAAATTTGTGTGTCTGAGGACACTTCTGCTATTACTTTGTAGGGCATCGACCATCCATCACTTTCCTTCTCAAACCATGTCAACCATGTCATCCTTCCTTTCATTGGAAAGTGATGCACTAGTCCATAGCTGGTCTTTCTTCATACAACTACCTTTTCCATGCCATGCTTCCTTTACGATCTTTTATCCACCACATGAGTACTAGTTGTAGGCAAGATCCACAACTCCCCTTTTGGTAGCCTTGTATTAGCCCATCCAAATATTGTTCAAAATAAAAAATGAACATCAAATCAAATTTTACCTTTGTGATGGCCCTCCATCATGACATTTGCTTATTGCAAAATCAACATCCTGCACACATATTGACACATCTCCAACATATTCAATTGTCAAGGGTCTTCTTTCTTTCCAGACTTTCCCAAGGTCTTCATATCTTTCCCATGGAGATATCATGGTCAATCCTTCTAGTCATTGAATGTTGATTTTCTTTTCTATGTGATCACAGTTGCATCTTTCATGATCTCTTCTTTCTATCTTCACATATTGCTTCCCAGGAACTTCTAGCCATAGTTCCTCCATCTTTGTCAACCACCTCATATTCCATATGAGGACTTATTATGTTGATTTTATCTAGTCAATATGTGAATCATGCTTTCATTCATCTCTAGAAGAGAACCCTTTCCTTTGATCATACTCATGAGGTAGAGTATCCATCCATGCTATCGACAACTATATGATGACATGATCTAATTTATTAAACATATGCATACATACCTCTTTTTCCTCTTTTGATCATCTAGACTTTCTTCAGCAGCTTCTTTCCCTTGAAAATACCTTAATCATCTTGACATGCTGCATTCCTCTATCATCATATCATCATTCTTCCAAATAATGAATCCCGTCTAAGGTGGAATTCCCAACGAGCCAATTTCTTTTTCCAAGAGATGAACCTTCTAATGAAGATTCCAGTGGAGGATCTTGATTATCCTCATCTACAAATGCTCCTTTCCAATGAAGTATGATGAGCTCTATGCTATATGACTCCCTTCTCTTCATCAGTACTACTTATGCTTCTAATGAGGTTACCAAGAGCTACTTCCTTCTAATGATGACTGACATAGACTTCTGCTTCATATATCTTTCAAGCTTCTTTTGATGTTATGTCCTCTTGCTTCAATGGTATGCAATAATGATGCCATTTCCTAAATGATGCAACCTGTCATAATGTTTGACTTCCAAGGTGAAGGCCTTTTTCACCCTTCTCTCCATCTTGTTGTGATCTAGATATCGATAGTTATATAACTTCCTATTGATATTTTTGGGTAGCATCCGAAAATTTGTGGAGGGGCTAGAACATGAGAGATCTCCAAGACCCAGAAATCGTTTGGAGAAATTCCACCTGGAATATAAGTTATTCAAAATATTGATTATTGTAATGAAGACCCTAAGTCTAACTTTGGGAAATTAAATAATTAAAGTGAATTAATTTAGACATGTGGGTGAGAATGTTCTAAGTGACGTGGATCAAGTTAGACATATGGGTGAGAATATTCTAAGTGATGTGGATCAAGTCTTTTCTAATATTAGTCATTTATTAGAGATTAGATCACGATCGTTGAATGTTCAACGAGAAAAGTATTAAAGGAAGGCTTGGGGTCAGTTGGAGAAGACACACAAAGCGGTAGCACTTGAGCTAAGTTGAAATTCTAGGGCACGATTTGCTGAGAATTTTCGAGTGAGCTTGCAGTGCTGGTGAGGGGAAGATCGGTAAGGGATTATTCAGATCCGAGGCCGAAAATACATAGGCAGAGAGGCAGATCCATACCAGGCAATGCAGAAACCCAGCAGGAGGGATGCAACCCAGCTAGGCTGACGCAGAGGCAGCGCAAAGGCTGACACAGGCCATTCAAGGTGACGCAGAGGCAGCACTGAGGCCAGAGGGGTGACACAGGAGCAGCTTGTGTTGCACAAAGGCTCTAGCAGGGACGTAGAGCTGGGATTTCCAGTGGGCCAAAAAGGGCTCGTATTCGGCAATTCAAAAGGTGTGAAGCCTCAGTTGAATCAGCCATAGTTTTTGTCTCCGAGTGATAGAGGTACATCTGTCGTGATTTCTCTGTTGGGAAAACCACTACTAGTGCCTTTGATGTATTTAGATAGTTTGCATAATAAATAAACCCTCTATGAGCTGCTACACCGGTTTTCCCGCATTGAGTTTTTCTAGGGGCATTGTCCAAAAAATATTGTCCTTTGTCATGTGGGCATTATGCTTCAGTAAATGATCTATATGTATGTGTAGGTTGTAGTAGTATTTACTTTGATGTTTTTACTGAATAATTCAGAAAAATAACTTGTTAATTAAATCGAACAAGTAGGAGAAGTAAATCAGAAAACTACAGTAGGGTTTTTGTAAGTTAGGTTCAGAAATTTTCACATGGTATCAAAGCTATTGCAGATCAAGCTAAAGCCATCAGCAAAGAGCTGAAGATTTTTTTGCTGCAGGAGGGCAACTGAAGCTCACAGATCCAGAAAAAGGCATCGTAGCACAAGAGGGACAACACAGCTCAGAGGGGTGACGCAAGAGAGCCTCTCTGCTCACGCAGAGCTGACGCAGGCCTAGAAGGGCGACACAGAGCCTGTCAAGCTCACGTAGAGTTGACGCAAACCTAAGAGGGTGACGCAGTCCAGGAGGGAGTGACGTTGTGCCGGTTGATATGGCTGGAAGTGAAATTTTCTGATCTTCGAAGTTGTTGGTGGGCCATTGTTTCTGCTGGTGCAAAACAGTGTTTAGCAGGGTTGACAAAGAAAGGGGGAATAGTTCCTCAGCAAAAACAACGAGGGCAGAGGAGCATTCTAGACCAGCACAAAGTCAGCCAGAGCTATGCAGTCTAGCCAAACGCCCAGCAGGGGCAACGCAAAGGCAGCAGGAGCCACATAGGGCTGATGCAGGCCCAGTTAGGGCAGCGCAGGGGCAGCGTAAGCCCTTCTAGGGTGAAGCAGGCCCTTCCTGAGCAGCGCAGAGGCTAAAGCAGGCCAATCAAGTTGACGCAGAGGGTTTCAGAGCAACATTGGGGTTTCCAGTGGGCCAGAAAGGACCGAGTTTTGTAAATCCCATTTGAGGGTGTGAATCAATCATATTTTTTGTCTCCAAGGATAGAGGTATTTCTGCCATTTTATTTCTCTGTCGGGTGAACTAGTTTTGGTGCCTAGGATTGTTATACTTAGATTCTGCATAATAATGAAAACCCTCCAGAGCTAGCAACATCGATTTTCCCACATTGGGTTTTTTCGGGGACATTTGTCCAGAAAATTTGTGTGTCACTTTGTCTATGAGCATGTTATTAAGTATTTGATCTGTATGTGTAGGCTGTTAGTAGTATTTACTTTGATAATTTACTGAATATTCAGAAATTAACTTGTAACTTAATTCAAGTAGAAGTAAATCAAGATGTTGTAGTAGGGTTTCTTAGATTAAGAAATTCTCACATGGTATCAGAGAAATTTGCAGATCAAGCTGGATCCCAGCAAAATCGACTGAAGAAATTTGTGTTGCAGAAAGCAGCAGGAGCAATAGAGAATCCGGAGAGGGTAGTGCAACACCAGAAGGACGCAAAGGCAGCAAGAGCCATGCAGGGGCGGACACAGTCCCAGTTGGGTGACGCAGAGACAACACAGTGCCTTCCACAGGAACGCAGGAGGAGCCTGCACTGCGCAGTCGTTGCGTAGAGGTTGCGTTGAGCCAGTCTGCTCATGCAGAGGCTAGCCTGGGTGACGCAGTGCAGTTTCGAGTGTTGTGCAGATTTTCTGTGGACCAAAAAGAAGGCTTCAAATCTTCAGCAGTTGATGGTGGGGTAGAGATTTTGCCAATGCATAATTGTGCATGAGCTAAGTTGACAAAGAGAGGGAGGAGAATAGCTACTCAACATATTTCATTTCAAAAAGAAATCTGAGGATCGATCGTAGGGTGATCGAAGAGAGCTGATTCATTGTGTTTGGCAGATTTCCAAGGAGGAAATCAATTGTCAGAGGGAGCAGAGGGTGCCTTTTGCTAAGGAACCTAGATCCGAGTTTCCATTGAGAAGCGAGGAGAGGAAGATCTGTTCCGATAGAGTATCACTGAGTAGATGGCACCACACGGACTGCGTGATCAGGATAGGTTGGATGGCCTGTCCAACTTTGCTATCTGGAAGGCCAGAATCCTAGTAGTCCTGGAAGCATACGGCTTGAGGGAGCATGTAAAGAAAGTCTTGGCTACACCAACCAATACTCTTCTCCTAGTGAAGCATAATGAAGCAGTGACACATGCCAAGCGCTTCATCATGGACGGGGTTAAAGATCATGTGGTACCACACAGCCGAAAAGAATACGGCTAATTAAATCTGGAAAGCTTTAACCCCATTGTATCAAGGAACGTCCGTCCAAAGGAAGATGATTCTGGAGAACTAGTTGAGGTTATTTACGATGACCAAGGGAGAGGAAATCGAACCTTTCCTCTTCATATTGCAGTCGATTCGGGAGCAGCTAACTGCCATGGGGGTCAAGGTGGAGGATGATGTCATGGTGAGAACTACTCTTAATGCAGTCACACAGGACTGGGAAACATTTGTCCAAAGCATCTTCGGCAGAGTGGACCTACCTAACTTGGACTATATGTGGACTATTCTCCGACAAGAGGAGATCTGCTGAATGACCAAGAGGCTGTGAAAATTTCTAAATATTACTTACGCGAAAACCCTACTGTTAAATCTATTTATACTTCTCCTACTTAATTAAGTAATTAATCTGAAATTCCAGCATTAACATCGAAGTAAACACATTAACAGTCTTCCCAGATTCACATCTAAACATAATACATGCACATAGACAAAGTGACACACAAGATTTTCTAGACAACTGTACCCGGAAAAAGCCAATGCGGGAAAACTGGTCTTCTGGTTGTTGGAGAGTTTATATTATTAAGTAGATTCTAAGTACAACAAATTTGGGCACCTTACTAGTTAACCCGATAGAGAAATATAAGATCTGCAGCAATACCTCTATTCCAGAGACGGAAAAACTGGACTGATTCACACCCTCAAACAGGATTTACAAAACTTAGCCCCTTTCTGCCTCTAGAAACCCCAGCGCTACTCTAAAGCCCACTGTGTCAGCTCTGCTAGCCTTCTGATGCCCCTGCGCTGCTCAGGAAAGGGTTACGTAACCCAGACTGGGTGATGCATTCCCTGCACTACCCTGGCTGGACCTTCGTAAGCCTTGATGGCCTCCTGCTGCCTCTGCGCTACCCTTTCTGGGCCTGCGTAGCGGCTGAAACCCTTTGCGTTGCGGCTGCTGCTCCCTCTGCACTGCTCTATCTGCTACTTCTTTGCCTCTTGCTAACACTTGGCTCTGGGATCAGATCATCCCCTTAGCCAATACTACCCCTCACTGCAACTGAAACACTTTTGGAAATTCTTAGCATAATGAATGAATGAATTGAATTGATTTACAATGACCAGTGAAGCTCAATAAATAATACAATTTGTATTTACGGAAACAACAAGTTTCTGCTAAGAAAGTAGAAACAACAAGTTTCTACTAAGAATATAGAACGACAAGTTTCTAACAAAGAAGCGCTAATTACAATCATAGATAGAAACGGTAAACACTAAAATAGCATTATTCTAATACCTCCCTTAATGCTCAATCTATTTACAACACGATGAGACCCTCGAATTTTACAAACTTATCGGGACCAAGAGGCTTGGTAAAGATGTCACGATTGGTACTGCTCAGTTGTGGGAACATATAGTAACTAAATGGATCCGTCTTCAACAAGCTAGCGAATGTAGTGACAATGAGTTTTCCACATGCTTTGTTCGTTCATGGGAAAGCGGATTCTTGGCAAGTTTGAGCACATCACTAGTTATCACGAACAAGGGGAGTAGGACACTGCCTAGGAAACATGCATGTCGGCATAGCATACGTCGAAGCTAAAGCGCCTCGCAAGATGCAGCAACTACTCTAGATATTACGCCTCATCGAGGAGAGAGCCCTTTTTGTTGCTTCTTACTAGCCCATGTGATAGCACGGATCCCAGGACTAAACACATACCCGGTACATCAGATTTACGGTCATCAACCGAACCGACGGTGCGAATGCGAGCAACACGCCGGGTGCGGGATCCGAACTCTCAAGTGTACGGAAGTCCATAATTAGGGGGTTCCTCTTACATAACGCGACACACGCTTCTTTGCTATCCAATGATCGACTTTAGGGAGTTGACATGAAGCGTAAAATGTAGCTCATTGCAAAAGCTGATATCGAGTCGAGTGGCGATAAGGTAGATGAGGGACCCTGCCCACTAGTGCACTAAATAAAGTTTCATCCACTGAAGTGGTGAGGATAGTGAGTGAAAGTTTGAGCCCTAGTTCCATAGGAGTCGTGGTAGGTTTTGCAATCTGCATTATAAACCTTTCCACAAGATTTACGGCATGCTTGGGTGAGAGAGAAAGATATTGTTCTCGATCTGCAGGACTTCCACCCCTAAACGATAATGAAGAAGCCCCAAATCTTGTCATATCAAAAGTCTTGCTCAAATCATGTTTGATCCCATGGATCAAATGTGATAAGCTACGATAATAATACGATCATCCACATAGACAACCACAAACGAGAATATCATCACCGGTATGTTTGATATACGAGTTTGCATCGGATGGACTCAGTCGAAAACCATGATACGTTAGGGTACTTATCAATTTTCATGTACCAAGCTCGAGGGGCTTGTTTGGGACCATAGAGTGCTTTTACTAATCTACAAACTTTTTGTGCTTGACTAGCAACCTTGAATCACGGAGGTTGCGTCATGTGGACTTCTTCTGTAAGTCACCATTCGAGAAAAGCACTCTTTACATCCATTTGATGGACTTTCCAACTAATTTGGCTATTTGCTAAGGCAAGGACAAGCCGTATGGTACTCATCTTGTGTAGTAGGAGCAAAGGTCTCCTCATAGTCTATGCCTTCTTTTAGCGAGAATCCTCGAGCAACAGGACGAGCCTTATGCTTGTCGAGGTTCCATCGACTTTGTATTTCACTTTATACACGCATTTGCAGCTAATGTGTGTCTTCCCTGCAAGAAAGATCGAGGGAAAGGGTCCAAGTGTGATTCTTACGAAGACTGCGAATTCGGCCTCCATAGCCTATTCCCACTCGGGTATGCCCTTAGCCTACGAATAGGTTTGAGGCTCAAAAAAAACATTGTGTACGTTAGCCATAAGAGAAAAAATTCTTGTAGGTTGTTGTTTGCTCTTATTTACGGAAGTTCTACCTTCGAGGAGTTCATTATCTGAAGATCACCAATAGTTTTAGCCCACCATTTAGGGCTAGGAAAGTAGAAGAACCAATATGCGCTAGGAGGTGGAGGAAGCTAAGGAACAATAGGAGCGACGAAGGAGGATTGTTTTCGGAGGAAGCTCGAGGTAGTGCATCATCGAAAAAGGCGATGCTGCATCATCCCTCCCATCGAGGTGGACCTAACGGAAGAAAAACATCTGTGAGGTTGATCCTCGGAACAACACGCTCGAAGGAAGGGAGGCGAAAGAACCCTGCTGTCTTCATCAAATACCACATCCGTGCGAAGATAAGACGATCGGTGTCTATATCTATCGGCCTATAAGCCTTACTGGTGATCACTATACCCGGTCATCATGAGTTTTTGGCTTTTGGAATCCAACTTAGAGCGCTTAACGCGAGGAATCCCAAACATATGCAAGTGAGCCAAAAAAGCTTTGAGATGAGCTGATCTTAGGCTTTCGACCGGACCAAACTTCCGCAGAGTCTTCCCTTTAACGACTGAGTAGGTGATCGATTAAGAAGATAGAAATTTCCGATGGCTTAGCTTCAGCCCAAAATTTGTTCGGAACACTCCTATGTTGTAACATAGAACGAGCCATTTCAACAACAAGTACGGTTGCGACGTTCTACAACATTGTTATAGCGAGGAGTGTAGGGTGTGGTTAAAGCGGCGTTTGATGCCATGGGTATCAGAAGTTGGAAAAAGCGCGAAGAACAAAATTCCCCCTCGTTATCTTCGTCCTAAGAGTTATGATATTACGACGGACTCTTTTTCAACTAAGGACTTAAACTTACGAAAGATGCTAAATACATCGGAATTATGTTTTAAAAAGTACACCCACATTTTTCTACGAAATCATCTACAATGAGAAAAAATATTTGCAACCGATGGCAGAAGATGTATTCATGGGACCACAAATATCGACGCAGAATTAGCTGGAGGTACCTTAAATACGCACCAAGATTCTCCATTCTTGAATGAAGACCGATGTTGCTTACCCGACAGACAGGGCGTGCGCACACTCCCCAAATGCGTATCGAATATCAAGTAAACCACGACACAAGTCCCTTCGAGATAGCTAAGAGAGATGTTTCGAATGTTTAAATGCCCATATCTCTGCGATGCCACGGAAGTCTTGATAGGAGAAACACGAGGGCTGCTGAGAGCCACTTACGGGGAATCACCAATGTCAAGAAGCCTATATAGACCATGATCCTCTGAGGCCAACGACAACGATGGCAAGGTGTCCACCGTCAATAATGGAGCACTTGTGCGTACTAGAACACCACATCGAGTGCGAGGAGAGTTTCTCATAATACGGGTGGCAGGACGGACGATTAATTTCCAAACCGGGGAACATAGTACACATTCGAGAAGATGAGTGTGCGCCCACCGGACGGATGCGCGGCCTCACTCTGCCAACCACCATGTACTCCTCACCTCACATGAAGACCACGGAATCAACGCGAAAGATGAGAAGTCGATGAAACAAGTCACGCTGTGAGAGAAATGACGTGATGCACGGAGTCAATGTGCCGAGCGGATGACGGGGCACGATCTGAGTACCTTTTAGCTGCATAAAGGCGTAAAGGCGATTCATACTACTCGGAATGTTACTGTGACAGTGCTTGCTTTGATGAGACCCTCCTGCTTCTTCTGTTTAGAAGCAATCCTCTGTCGGAAAATCTTTCTTCAAATGACCAAACTTGTGACGATGAATTACAGTGCACATTTTCTTCTTATCGGGATCATAAGGGGCGAGAAAGAACACATGTACGAAATGAGCGAGAGGGAGTGATATTTGGCGGCAAAAGCATTTTACGAGAAGGTGATGTGAAGCACCACTACCCGAAACTTGTTGTTTCCAACAATCCTATTGCAGAAGTTTGGTGCATAGCTGCGGAAACTTCAAATCAACATTAGTGGAGGTAATGTTGAGAGTTTCTATAAAGTGTTCATAAGATTTTGGTAGACTTTTCGGGAGTGATGACTACCATATCTTCTTCCTCCATGGTCCAACCAATGGCTTCGAGTGATCTCGAATGGCTTTAATCTTGTTAAGATGTCCTGTAAAGACATATGTTCATCCATCATGATGGAGAACCAGCTGATTCTTTAGAGAAAAGCTGCTGCTCTTGTCGAATGTCTCATGCAATTCCTTCAAATGTTTCCCGATTTGGGCGTTTGTCTTGTCGGAAGGGATGCGTCGTAGCCGATCATCGATTCTGAGAGAGTTTGAGAAGCATAACGACCTCTCGATTTCGATCATCCAACTCATCTTGATGCTTTGCACAGGTGTACCGGGAAGCGAGGCTCTTTGCCCAAAACGAGTTGATCAAGACGCCTATATTCAAAAATGGTCAACATTCTCTGTTTCCGGATGTTATAATTGTTGCCACTAAAGCGTTGATTGCCTTCCAACATCGAGATTGGTTAGTGAGGCCATTGTCGGATATCTTAGATCCGCGATCGGGAGATTCCTCCAATGCACAAGTCCGGGATCAAACCCCGAAACCTCAAAAAATGAATAGAATAAGAGGCGATTCACGACATACGGATCAAAACCCATAAACTCCACAATTTAGCTCAAAAATACGGATGATCGATGCAAACGTAAAACAATCCTTTTTCGATCGAAAAAAAAAGGAATAACGAAGAAATCCGATACAACTAAAAATTCAATGCCCAAAAAACGGCATTTCACTAACCACAATCTCATTTTACGCAATACCAAAATGACGGGACATGCGGGAAAGTAGCGAGAAATAGCAAGATAGAAGGCGCGGTCTCGGAGATGCTGCAGAGAAAAATTTACCCAAATGATGAAAAGTTGCAATACGAAAGATCGGGTGTATCGAAAACGGTATTTCATGAACTACAATACGTCAATTGTGAGGAGAAACGAAGGCATCATTACCCGGAAGAAATGCGGGCGACTTTTGATGAAGAGATGCCTTATAAGATAAGTCGATCCACAAGGGATCGAGAGAAAACCATATGCTATACGATAAATCGTATCACGGGAACCCAAAGCGATAACTCGTCAAGGGGATTAACGACGGGGATAACACACCGGACGCGCCGTAAACGAGAGATTAGATGGCAATTTAACGAGTGTCTACTGCATGCGTCAATATGAAGGCGGAAAAGAGGGCCACTGCTCGATTTATAAATTGTAATTCTTATCGAAATGGCGGCTCGAAGTGTGACGCCATTTCAAACTTCTAGAAAAGCTATTTCGAAATGAAGCACAAAAATTTTTTTCAAATAATGAAAAATTATTTCGAAAAAATACCTAAGCTGCGATACCATAATCAATGAATGAATTGAATTGATTTACAATGAGCGATGAAGCTCAATAAATAATACAAGCTTGTATTCTACGAAACTGACAAGTTTCTACTAAGAATATAGAAACGACAAGTTTCTAACGAGCGCTAATTACAATCATAGATGAACGTGTAAACACTAAAATAGCATTATTCTAATATAGCAAACCACGCCCTAGAATTCCGGCGGCTTAGTCTCGGTGCTATATGCACTCTCAGGTGTGTGTGTTCTCCAGTCGGCGAAGCCTTTCTTTTATGCTTTCTCCTTTGGGAAACCATGACCATGATCTAATCTTGAATCGATGGCTAAGATTAAAAAGAAAACTTGATCAGTGTGACTTAAGTCATTTCCATCACATGTTTAAATTAATTAGCTTTAATATTTTAATTTTCCTAATTTAGACTTAGGGTCCTTAATTAAAAATATTAAAAAATTAATTTCTCTTAAACGGATGTAATTTCTCAAATCCCTTTACGGGTCTTGGATATCTCATGTACTCTAGTCCCTCCCACAAAGTTTGGGAGCTAGAGCACATCTAAAGCTACCCCAACACTCAAAATCTCAACACTCCCCTCTTAGCGAGAAAGTGTTGTAGTACAACACTACTTCACCTCGAAGCTGCTGCCTCTGATCTCTCGGTGTGGGTCTTTGCGCTTATCGCTTGGCTCTGCTGCCCTTCATCAACTGCGTTGTTCGCTCGTGCATCTAAATCTTGCTTATGGCTCTTTGCCACCCACTGCCATTGCCACATTTGTCTTTCGTGACTCCATGTTTGCATCGTGTTGTAATGCTACCTTGCAACTCGATTCTTTGAGAGAAACAGCTCAGAAACTCTGTCCAATGCGTTGACAAAAAAGTCAATTGACTTGCAACCTCATCAGCTGAAGCTCCATAAGGCTGTTGCTCTACGTTGTCTTCACGAAGCCATTGCATTGTTGCGGCTTTGCTGCGTAAGCCGACTTTGCACTTTGTGATGCGAAGTCACGTCATCCCCTCTGTCGTTTGCGATGCTATGTTGTTCTTGCATACTAGCACATTGCTCCCCTCTCGACATCCGGTTCGCCTGCGCCATCGTGATCCTCACCGACTACTCCACTTGTCACTGCCTCACATCTTAAGCTTCCCGATGGCTCGTATGTGATCCAAGAGTTGGGCTACTCAAGGATCACCCGCCACTACTGCTTGTAGTTGTTCTACATATCCATGTCTCCCCACTTTCGTGGTCTATGAGCACTCATGGATACATCATCTTCGAGCCATCATCGCCACAACGACCTTGGAGGTAGAAACTTCCTTGTCCTTCTTCTTTTGAGGACAATTAGCGGCTAAATGTCCTAGTTCGTCGCATGGAAACACTTGATCTTTGATAGATCACGCTTCTTCCTCCCTTGCTACATATTTGATTCCAAAGTTTGCATCTTCTTCCTCTTCCTTCTTCACCTTACTTGATGCAGATGATGTCTTGTATCTTGGTTAACCGATGGAGTTCTTCTTGACGGAGGATAGCCCACATATTGTCCCGGTTGAGGAAGGTCACAGCGCCCAAGATACTTTGGACAAAAGTTTCCCAGGACACTCTACGACCGCATTGAGTGCGGTCCTCACCATCACATCATCCTCCACTTTCGCTCCCATGGAAGTCAACTAATCAACGATCGCACAGCAATACGAGAAAAGGAAGGGTTCGATCTCTTCTCCCTTGGCCATCATGAATAAGCTCATGCGATTTTCCGAAGCATTCTCCCTGCGGGACGAATCTTCCTTCATATAGGGCGGTTGAGGCTTTCCACATCTCATTAGCCATCTTCTTTTCGGCGATGTGTGGTACTACATGATCCTTAACCTCGTCCATTATGAAGCGCTTGGCATGTGCCCTTGCTTCTTCATGCTTCTTCGGGGAGATCACATCGGTCGGCATGGTCGGGACTTTCTGCGCATGCTCCCTCGGGCGTATGCCTCCATGAGTACCAAGATTATGGCCTTCCGGACGAGCGAAATTGGATAGACCGTCCAACCTATCTGATCACGTGGTCAGTGAGATGCCATCGCTCGGCCAAATTTGTCGGAACAAATCCTCTTCTCTATTCTAGAGACTCGGATCTGGGGTCCTTGGCGAGAAAGGCACCCTCTACTCCCTCTAAGCCCGACTCCCCTCTCTTAGAAGTTTGCCAATCACAACGAATACGGCTCTCTTCGATCCTCTAATCGATCTGCGATTTCTTTGGCTAGAAATCTTTACGAGAAGTTGTTCTCCTCCCACTCTCGTCAACTAGTGCTCATGCTAATTTCTGCACCTTCGAAATTTAACACCACCGACAACTTCTGAAGTTCGGCGACCCACGTTGCTTTCGACACTTTTGGATCGACAACAACTTCGAAGCTTTGTGTCACTGCAGTTGGCCTCTGTGTGAGCGGTACATCCCCGGCATTGTCTTTGCGTTGCCTCTGCGCACTAAGTATGTGGGCACTGCGTGGAGACTTGTGTCACTCTAACTCTGCGTGGCTCTGCTCCCCCTTTCTTTGCTCACATTGTCCCTTAGATTAAAGCTTTCTACTTGTATTGTTCTTTTGCTTTTACTGCCCGGCAAGGATTCTTTAGTCTTTTTTGTTGGTGATCTTGCTAGATGCGCATATCGCTACGATTCCACGTGAAAATTTCGAATATTACTTATGCAAAAACCCTACCATTAGATGCGGTTATACTTCTCCTACTTAATCAAGTTATTAATCTAAAATTCGACGGGCATTAACATCAAAGTAAACATATTAACGGTCTTCACGGATTCGGATCTAAACAGAATACATGCACATAGACAAAGTGACACACAAGATTTTCTAGACAGCGTCTGTCCTCGGGAAAAACCCAATGTGGGAAAACGGGGTCTTTTGGCTACGGAAGGTTTATATTATTAAGTAGATTCTAAGTACAACAAATGCAGGGCACCTTACTTGGTTAACTGCAGACGAGGGAAATATAAGATTTGCGACAATACCTTTGTTTTGGAGACGAAAAAGCTGGGTCGATTCACACCCTCAAACGGGATTTGTAGAACTCGGCCCCTTTATGCACTCTAGAAACCCCGACCTTTCGCTACGAAGCCCTCTGCGTCGGCTACGCGTAGCCTTATGATGCCCCTTCGTTGCTCGGTGGAGGACCGTTGCGTAACCCCGAGAGCAGGGTGACACGGTCCACTGCATGCCCTAGCTAGACTCACGTAAGCCTTAATGGCCTCCTGTCTGCGCTACCCGTTGCCCTTTACGGGCACATGTAGCACACTGCGTAGCGGTCGAAACCATGCTGCCACTGCCTGCTTCTTTTGCTCCCTTTGCATTGCATATGGCTGCTTTTGCTTCTCTGCCCTCTTGGCTGCGCGATCGAGATCATCCCCTTAGCCAATACTACCCCCTACATGTACAATTTAGAAACACTTCAGGAAATTCTTAGCAAACCATGCCCTAGAATTCTAGCTTAGTCTCGGTGGTCTATCTTCGTGTGTGTGTTCTCCAGCGACCCCAAGCTTTTCCTTTATACTTTCTCGTTGGGAAAAGCAATGAAAATGATCTAATCTTTAATCGATGGCTAAGATTAAAAGAAAGTTTGATTCATGTTACTTAAGTCATTTCCATCACATGTTTAAATTAATTACCTTTAATATTTTAATTTTTCCTAAGTTAGACTTAGGGTCCTTAATTAAAAATATTAATTAGTTAATTTTCTCTTAAAGCTGGGATGTAATTTCTCAAATCCTTTACGGGATCTGGAGATCTCATGTACTCTAGTCCCTCCACAAAGTTTGGGAGCTAGAGCACATCAAAGCTACCCCAACACTCAAAATATCAATAGAGTCAAACCGACCCCTGGGATCGGGCAAGGTGAAGGAGGAAGAGGAAGATGCGGCCATGGCATCAAAGAAAGCGGCAAAGGAAAAAGAAGCGTGATCTATCAAAGATAAAATGTTTCCAATGTGGCGAACTTGGACACTTAGCCTGACAATTGTCCTCAAAGGAAGAAGGACAAGGAAGCTTCTAGTTCCAACTTGTTGCTATAGCGGGACGATAGCTCACGATGATGGCGTATGCCATGAGCGCTCATGAACCACGGAGGGTGGGGTGATATTAATCTATAAAGCGACTACGGAGTGGTGGTGGGATCCTTGAGTAGCCCAACTCTTGGATTACATCCGTGCTACGAGAGCCTTAAGACGAGTAGCAAGGAATAGATTTCGGAGCGATGGGTGCAAAGATCACGGATGAAGCAAAGGCGAAAGGCTAAGACGGCGAAGAGGGAGCAACGCGATGCGGATGCGACAACGACACGGAGGGAGGCATGCTTACGCGGTGCAAAGCGCTGCGGTAGCGCGGTGGCTTCAGAGGACGGCGCGGGCGACAACCTATGGAGCTTCGGTGATGAGATGCGGCCGTCGGCTTGTTTGTCATTAGGCGGCGGTCCTTCGAGTTGCTTACTCTTAGCAGGCAGGTTGCGATGCGGCGATTGGCGGCATAATGCAACAATTTGAGAGGAGGCTGCCGGTATGGATGTGGCAGTGATGGTGGCGAGTCATGGGCAGGTTGTGTAGAGAGCAACAACAACGCAGTGATGAAGGGAGCGACGAGCCAAGCATCAATGCGAACGATGCCAAGATTAGAGCGATGACTTAGGGTGAAGTGTATTGTTAGAGCACATTCCTCGCTAAGAGGGAGTGTTGAGATTTTGAGGGTAGCATCGGATGCGCTCTGAGCTCCCAAATTTTTGTGGAGGAGGCTGGAGTACATGAGATCTCCAAGACCCGAGAAGCGTTTAGAAGAATTCCATCGGGTTTTAAAAGATATTCAAATAGTTAATCTTTTTTAATTAAGGACCCTAAGTCTAACTTGGGAAAATTAAAGATTAAAGTGAATTAAATTAAACATGTGATGAGAATGACTTAAGTGACGTGGATAAAGCGACTTCTAATCTTCGCCGTTGATTAGAGATTAGATCACGGTCATTGGTTTCCCAACGAGAAGAAGTATAAGAGAAGGGCTTTGGGGGTCGAGTTGGAGAACACACACATTGGCATAGCAGGCTAAAAGTAGTTTGAGATTCTAGGGGCGTGGTTTGCTAAGAATTTCGAAGTGTTTCGGTTGTGGCAAAGTAGCGATGGCAAGAGAATGATTTAATCCCCGAGGCCAAAGGTACAACGAGGGTAGAGAAGGAGCATTCCGGACAGCGCAAAGGCGGCCGGATCTCGCGGTCCGGCCAAAAGACCGGCGGGGGCGCAGCGTAGAGCGGCGGGGGCCACGCGAGGGGCGGCGTAAGCCCTTCTAAGGGTGGCATGCAAGCCCTTCTGAGCGACGTCAGAGGGCTGCCACGAGCCGGTCGAGGCGCGCAAACGAGCGAGAGAAGCATTGGAGTTTACGATGGGCCCGAGAAAGGGGTCGGGTTACGTAAAACCCGTTTGAGGGTGTGAATCGGTCATATTTTGTCTCCAAGGATAGAGGTATTGCTACCATTTTATTTCTCTATCGGGTGAACCGGTTTTGGTGCCCGGGATCGTTGCACTGTAGATTACGCATAATAGTGAGACCCTAGCAACACTGAGTTTTCCCGCATTGGGATTTTTTCGAGGGACATTGTCCGAGAAAATGCGATGTGTCACTTTACTCTATGAGCATGTTATTCGGTATATGATTTGTATGTGTGGGGATACGCTAGAAGTATTTACTTCGATAATTTCTTGAATATTCGAGAAATTAACTTGTAACTTAATTCAAGTAGGAGAAGTAAATTAAGATGTTTAAGTAGGGTTTCTTAGATTAAGAAATTCTCTGTCCGTACCCGATTAGTGTGGAGACCCAGTAGGGTGGGACGCGACCCCGGCCGAGGCTCACGCGAGCTAACGCAAGCCCTTCGGGGGGGGTGACACGAGCGAGCGGCGGGCCCAGAAGGGTGACGCGGGGTGCGGCTCTGTCTTGCACTGAGAGGCTCTAGCGAGGGACACGGGCGCGCGGTGTCGGGGAGAGGCGCGGTGCTAGGATTTCCCGAGTGGGAGAGAAAGGGCTAGTATTCAGCGATTAGAAGGTGTGAAGCCTCGGCCCTGAATCAACCATATCTTTTGTCTCCGAGTGATAGAGGTACATCTATCGTGATTTCTTTGTTGGGCAAACCGATGCATTGGTGCCCTTGATGTATTCAAATATTGTGCATAATAAATAAACCCTCTAAGAAGTTGCCGCACCGGTTTTCCCGCATTAGGGTTTTTTCCGGGGGACATTATCAAAAAAATACGTAGTCCTTTGTCATGTGTGTGTTATGCTTGATAAATGATTTGTATGTATGTGTAGGGTTGCGGTAGTGTTTACTTTGATGTTTTTATTGAATAATTCAGAAAAATAACTTGTTAATTAAATCGAACAAGTAGGAGAAGTAAATCAGAAAACTACAGTATGAGGATTTCTGCAACTCAGGGTTCAGAAATTTTCACACTTCCTTCCTCTATCATGTTTATTAAAAAAATAAAGGCTTAGCCCCATCCATCTTTACTTCTTTAACCTGCAATATTTATTGACAAGCACCCCAAGCAAAGTATACGATACCAAAACATGATGCCAAAATTTATTTCTAGGGTTTCTAAAGTTCAAACCCTAGATCAGATTCTATTCCCTTTTCATGAGATGTTAGAGTTCATCCTTTTCCTAGAATAGTAACAAATCCTAGAATTATATCTTGAACCATAAACATCATATGATGGATCCTTAAAAAATATATATCAAACATACCTTATGTTTACTTTGTCGTGATAACTTGCAATTCTGGATGCCATCTTCATTAATCTGGTGTGAGTATTCTTTACTGTACTCATCTGCTCCTTCTTTCAAGTATATGATTGCCATAGAGTTCACTTTGTCCTTGGATCTATGTCCCTATAGCTTAACTGGTCTTCATGCAAAAATTGATAGCTATAACCATATCAGTGTCTCTCTAGTGATGATATAGTTTTTTTGACATTTGCTTGATGACTAAATTGCTTCAGACTTTGCTTCCTTAGTCCTTTTCAAACTTCTTTATAGTGATTGGATATTTTTCAGAGAACAAGTATTGGTGACTGCATCCTTTGTTGCCACAGAAACTCAGTCTCCAAAGCATTTGAACTTGTAAGTAGAGTAGAGTAGTGATGTCACAAGGACACATCTTGAAGATGAGATCTATGCTATCACAGAGATAGAAGATCTGTGCTTCAAACTTTTAACAAGCTTGAGACTTTTTTGACAGGGAGCAATTATAGGTGTGTCCAGAGTGTGATATGATCTTCGAATCTGAATTTTACAGAGATGAATATCAGGTCTACGTATGCCTAGAAGAGGATCAAACCTTGGGATCCTTTTTGACACAACGAATTTTGATTGTAGCTTCCTTTTTGAGTTCCTTTATCAACTTTTTGCAAGGAGATCTAGAGCTCTTGAATAGACTTCAAAAAAAATTATATTTACCTCAGAATCTCGGATCTGTGGTTGTTACTGTGGGTTTGACTTCATGGAATGGTGCAAACAATCTAGACTTCCGCTCTTCCTTGCAATGGAATTCAGCCTTCAAAAGATCTTGATGATAGACTTCTCTGGTCTTCAAATCAATGCTTGTGATCTTTATACTTCTTCACTGCTTTTGTTCAGGTTGTAGCAACTAGGGTTCAAAAGAATTGAGCCCAGAATTTGATCAAGACTTTGTTCTAGGAGGAGACACGTCTTCACATTTCTTGTAGCCTCTTGTGATCTGAATCTTGCCCCTTTCTGGTCGTTCATTTAAGTTACCTTAGCTCTGATACCATGTTGAGAAATCTAGGGGCAGCAATGTAGGTGATTTCTCTCTTGATAACTGTTTGTGATGTGTTTTTACTTCTTTATATTAGCTTCTTCTTTTCACTTGATTATTATTAGTGTTTTCTTAATCGAACAACTATTAAACCATAAAGAACAATAATACAAAGTACACAAGATGTAGGCGATCATCCAAGGCCAAAACCTCTCCAAACTTGAGAGGAAAACTCACGAGAATTTTTCTTCTTATAGAATCTTCAATTGACGAATTCCAATACCTAGACCCTTGACCAACAACCCTTCCAAGACCAAGTCAATCCTTGCCTTTAGTTAAAGTCAACTTCTTCTTGATACTGCTGCAATCTCTCCTTCAACTTTAACCCTCAGCCCTGCAACCGTAGTCTGAAAGTCGCGGCCTCTAGTAGATGACTGCAACTTCCGTGCAAGTGACAGAATTAGGGCAACTTTAGCCCTCTTTCTCCTTCACTAGGCTTGTGCTAGTCCCTTTGTGACTTCGGCCTGCAAGATAAGCTTTCTTCTTGACTTGTTTCGGCCTCCTTGAGTTGACTGTCTTTCTGATTTGCTGCTGTAGGATAAACCCTAGTCTCCTCGTACGTGTGAACAGAATTAGCCCAAAACAGCTCCAAAAATCTCTTTGATCTTCCTTCTCTTCTTCGCTTGATATGAGACTCTTTCTTGTCCAATGATCGAACCTCTGTGATGCTGACTTGAATGCCCTTCAAACTTCAAAGTGGTTGACTAGCCTTGTATATATAGGCTTCTTGATACATCAAATAGGTCGACTTGTCACTGTCCCTTAGGCCGACTTGCGCGACTTGTTGCATGCATTTGACTTGGTCTTGGAGGGTTATTTTTGACTTTACTTTGACTCTAATAATTTTTTTTTACAATATGTGACATGCCCAAATGGGTCATTCATACATGACATTGACTCATAAGTCCGAGAAGCTCTCAATGGGAGCTTGACCTCTAAAATATTTTTTTTAAGCATGAAACCCATGCCTCAGAAAGCAAATAACAAATTCATTTTTCTCATTACATCAAATACATAAAATCATGATTACACGTGTCATTATGAAGACCAAACCTAGTTACATATTTCAACACAAATTAAATATCATTTGATGAAATGGACAAAATGCCAGTGCATGATGTCAACCAACCATACAACAATTTGAATATCTACAATAAGAGGGCATTACAGAATCTTGAAAATGCTTACAAACATAAATGGTCTAACCTTCAAGTTTCTAACTTGGTGAGGGCATCCAGCTGGAATTAGAACTGCTTCACCAAGGTGTTGCTGAAATGTCCACGGTTCCACAGCTGCATATTAAGAAAAAAAGGTTCCACAGCTGTAAGTGTTTTTATAAATGAAGCACTTGCTTCCAAACAAAGATCAACACCTTTGGAAAATTGAAATGCTACTTACAAAATTCTTCCTTCAACTTTTTTCTTATGCTCGTCATTCAAGAAAAACGTCTGATCATGAATGGGATGTATAATCTGAGGCACAAATTACTATCTCAGAAAATCACAAAACTTTTGTTCTGAAAAATATTAATTCTGAACTAGAAAAAAAATTAATAACTAGGATGCAAGATTCAACCCTTACCGAATCAATAGGAAGGCCATTAATATGTCTAAATTCCTTGCAATGCTTCCTCAAATAACATTGCAACTTTGGCACATCCTGTCTCACGAAAGAGATGTCCCAGATGGCTCCCCCAATCATGGCATCTGTGTTTTCCTCTTTGTGGGAAATATTTTCCATGACTTTTGACTTCATTGTACCAATTTCCTTCCCAATCATTACCATGACCTTCATATTTTTGCAAACTATCAGACCTCACTGAATTCATATCATGGAGATCATCTTCCACTGCTAATCAATAGTGTCTCCAGTGACTTTAGACTGAATTTCATTGGGCAGTTCAACGTCCTCTGATGATAGAGAATTATCATTGGTAATACTATCAGAGCCTGATATATTAGATGCTTCTGCTTCTGATTCCACTTTATTGGCTGACTTTCCTGAAACTTCTACCCCTAACTATGTTGCAAACTTTCTTAGAATCTCCAATAAGTTCTTTCAAATCTAATGATCGAAAGGATTCCCGCATCTTTTCTATCTTGTCTTGTTGCCAAATGGGGAACTTGACTTCAGCAGTGTGTGTCAAAACATTCTACCTGAAAGAAAAAGATTAAAAAGGATAAAGAGTACCATTCTGTTTACCGATAACAGCAGTACCACTTGTGTTCGTGATTAATCAACATGAAACAAATTTGAAGTCCATCACATAAAGAAAAGCAAGGTGAAAGTGAATATGTTTAAACTTTCCTGTACAAGGAAATATGTGGAGACATTATTCGAAGGAAATGCTACCCTTGAAGCACACAGTTCTAACATAACTGTGTACTGTTCTAACTTCTAACAGATGCGATGCATGCAGTTAAATCTTTTGAATTAGCCTTGAAAATAACTGACACCTATGATTCTAAATTTGAAGTGCAAATCAAATTCTAACCAAAAATGTTTCCTACATGCAGGAAACTTAGAAAGTTAGAACAACAATGAAATAGCAATATTTCAAACAATTTGTTGTTATAAATTAAACAACCTATTGCTGAAAAACCAAACCTACTTTATTCAATTAAAAGAAGAGAGAACAAAAGATAATCGGCATGGCATTACCCTTAAGACTGCTTTAAAATTTCCAAATTACTCATTCAATTTAGATTCACTGAACATTGACCAGGAGTATCTCATTACAAGCAACTAAAGAAGCAAGAGAAAAAATTTTAATAGGAATTAGAACTCACCACATCAGACATATCACAATGCAACTTTGTCACTGAATCGCCTCTACCAAGCTCTTCACGTGTGCCATAAGCAATGTACGTTTTTGGCCCTAAGTCAGGCTTCAAATAATGATCAGGAATCTTTGAAGCCAGATTGAGAAAGAGCACACTCAGGATGGGTATACTCCTGAAAAGGCAATGCACTGATAAATTCAGCTCCATGTCGTGGTAAAAGCTCTTCAAAGAAATTTGAAGGAGATCAATCCTTCAACTTTCAACATCTCAGGCCAGTCATTCTTATGCATGCGACCTTCTAGATACCCTTTAAAGAAATGGTGAATGTTAATATCAACCTGCAACATTGAGAGAAAGAGCATACCATGTTAGGTATATTGTTGCCAACTGCAGTGACAGATTAATGAAGTAAACTCATAAAACAGTTTCATCTGAATCACACATAGATCTGCTCAAAACTAATATACACAAATTAATATGGTAATAATTGCTCGCTCCTTAAAACAATGACCAGAAACATTGAAAACCATTTCTAGATCAATATAAAATTGTTCAAATATTTAAATCTAATGTACCATCGACCATGTGCACCTGATTTGTTAACTAACCTTCAAATTGTCCAAAGGCTGTAATGCAGTGGAAAATGAAGCATGTGGCTTTTGAAAACGTTAGGATGAGTTTTTCAATGTTTAAACAGCCATGCCCAACCATAAAAAGTTTTGGGTTTCCCACAAACTATAAGAATTTTCTTTTCTGAAGAATAAAAAAATAGAAATCATGTTTTGCTGCATTGTTACTGCAAAATCAACCACCTTAGTGCAAAGCCACACTAAACACTCCAAATTATGAACAACAATTAGATCAGTCACCCCTGTCACCTTAGCTATTGTTCCCCTGCTGTTTTTGCGGTTGGATACCATCCCCACAAGTGAGGCTTCCCTAGCAGATATTAGGGATTAGATAACCTAACTGCTCTCAAGCTAAATAACCCCACGGTTCTTCTACAGACTACACCCCAAGGATAAATGTTCAATTGTTAGGGTTCCAGGTGAAATTAGATGTAATTTCAAGACAAAAAAGTTCAAAAGGACCCTATGGCTAAATACACATGTTATCTTTAAATTACAAGTTGTTGTCATAAACTAGGATTTAAAATTAACACAATTACAGCCTACAAATATTATAACAAAAATGACAAAATAGCCTAAAATAAACAATATGACAAGTGAGAAACAAAGACTATTTGATGACTAAACTAAGAAATAGATTACAACAATTTTTCAATGGCTGAAAACACATAAAAATAGCAAGAAAAAACCCCCAGATGACAGCCTAAATTCATGGCTGAAAAAATGCATAAAATATTATATGTATAATTTTGCAAATTAGTTATGCAAAGCCTAACCCTAGGAGTATAAATTCCAAGGTAAATAATGCTCTAAAATGCATATTTTGTTGTGACCTAATCCTAGTCTAGCTTAAAAAAAAATGAGGGCTTTTAAATTTGTTATTTAAAGGGATTGATGCAATAGTGGATTAGTGCCTTTCTCAATCAAGGGGGCTAATGGAGTCTAAGGTGAAGTCCATGGAAGAGGACACAGTTTGACCCCTATGTGTCAACAACCCCATGTGATACACTCCACATTTTTTTCAAATGCGATTTATCATGTTCGAAGTGTTCACGCCATTCGGATCTCATCATCGGTCAACGGGTTTGTAAACAATGTAAACCAATTCGCATGTTTATGATGTAAATGATCTAAATAAGACCATCATGTATGTAACGACCTAGGTAAGCCTAGTATTTTGGTGACAATTTCTATCCTAGGAGATTTTTTGTCTCAGCTGATTCATTTGTGTTTCTCAACACAAGTGATCGGCGAGTTTTTTCATCTAGCCTCACTCCCAAAGCTAGGGTGGATTTTGTTGTCAAGATACTAAGTGAGTCCTAGTGTTTTCTATCGAGTCTTTGTAAAAGTAGTTTTGGGAATAATCCTAGCTAATTGGCTAGATTATTTTATTACAAGCTACTTGGTCTACTAGATCATATTTTGAGTCGTAGAATTGGATAACTATTTGAGGGTCTATCACGAATGGGTTTTCCCCCTTTCATGTGTCAACATGTATTTATCTCATGTAAGAGAGGGTTGGAAAAATAATTATTCCCCTCATGAGTCAATCGGTTAAATTTTTTGGCCAAATTAAATTAAAAAATCCCAAGCCGAAATTTAATTAATTTTTAGGGTCTTAGGTAAATTAAATTCTTCAAAGGCAAAATTCATGGGTCACCAAAAAAATAATTTTTTAAAGGTCCCGGAGACCAAGGGAATAATGAGAAATTTTGGACGCTTGGGCCTTGGTGGTTAAATCAAAGTCAAATTGAGTTAGTTAAAAAGGAATTAAATGATAAATTCGAATTTCCTCAAAATTTTTATAATTTCGACGAGACGAGATTAAAAGATGATTAAATCTTATCGAAATTTTATAATTTCCATGAGAGGTAGTCAGATTACGACTACCTCTCATGGAAATGGTCATAGATGAATGACTAAATTAACACAATTGAATCCCAAAAATGATCTAATATAATGCCTTGCGAGACCCCTCATACTTAAAATACTAAGAGTAAAGGAATCTCTTCTTGAATGGTTCATGAGGCACAATAGTTGCTAAGGTTTTGCAAATGGGGTAGCAAGCTAAGTGGGCTTGATTGTGGGGAAAACTCCACGATTAAGCGCGCTTGAGCCAAAAGGAGTTCTAGGATGGGTGACCTCCGGGAAGTCATGGTCACTGGGTGCAAGCCCGAAGTGATTGTTGACGCTATGTGATTCATTTCACTAGTTTCAATCACTTCTTCACCCCCAGTGAAGCATCACCCGATGTAATGAGTGCTAAGTGGACTATTCAAAAATCATGAGAAATTGAGTTAGTTACGACTACCTCTCATGGAAATGGTCATAGATGAATGACTAAATTAACGCGAGTTGAATCCCAAAAATGATATCTAATATGATTAAATCTCTTTTAACGGTCGAGATTACTTTGACATGGATCAACCCGGACTAGCGGTGGAGATTTTATCTTATAAATTAGAGGTCTTTGTCAATCTTTCAATCATCCCGATCTTTTGATCGTGTACTTGCTCTTGAAGCTCTCTTGTAAATATTTTACTGGAATAATACAAACGAAGTCTTTAGGGTTTTATTTTGATGGTGGTGTTCCTCTTCGGCATTTTATGGTAAACTTGTTCTTTATATTATCTTGGTGATTATTTTAACGAATTGTTGATTAATGGCTCTTGTAGAGTAATCTATTGCACTGAGGTATCTTGCTTAGATTCTTGGATTTAGGGAGTGAGAATATTAATTGGATTGAGTTAGCGAGTTATCTACCGACTCTTGAAAATTGTATTATTTATCTTATTTCTCTATTGATTTAACGGTTTAACTTTAAGTGTGCGAAATCTCTCGGATTTAGATATGGGCGTTTAGAGAATTCCTCGTCTGGACGGTGACTCCCCAAGGAAATAAGATCTAAAGAGCCCTCCAGGATCTAATTCCCAGAGCTTATCTTAAATTCCATTTTTTTGGAGGGTTCTTTTTAGGGCTGTATGCCTCTCTCTTAATTTCTCTTTTTTTTAAATTGTGCTAAATGGTTTAAATCTGGCCCATCGGGCCTTGATCTATAAAAATAACATTGTATATTTGTAAATATCGTTAATTGTTTTACTCACCCGGGGGTTTTGGGGTATTTATTTTTACGCTGAATATATTTGGGTTTGCGTTCCTTGTTTACGGTTTTGTGCGGGGTTGTAGTGGGAGACTTTCGGAAAAATTTCAAATATGAGCCGGATCTAGGCCTTGGAGGTAAGATGCGGAGTCTCGAGATCGTTTCTCTTGGTTATAGACATTGGCGACATTGTGCCTTAAGGTTTAAATAATTGCAAGTGGAATTCATTTTTAGTCAAAAATTAAAAATCTCTCTAATTTTGCTAGATAAAAGAAAAAAAGATTTGAACTTGAGTGTTTATGCACCAATTGTGACTGCATTTTTTCTTGTACGCTTCCCTCATTTGTTGTTATTCACTGCCCTCACTTGCTCCTTTTTCTTCTCCCCGACACGTCCTCTTCCTTCACGTTCGCTTTGTATCTGCACCTTTTCGCCCCTTGCATCCTCGTTGCACCTACATAGCTCCTCTCACGTTGTTTCTCCCTCACGTGTTGCCCTAACCCACTGCATCCTCCATCTCTGCGTTCCCATTCGCTCTCATCCTCACGTTGTTGAATCTCTGCTGCGTGAGTTCCCTTCACTTCACGCGCAACCACCTATGCCTTCTACACTTGCATTGTCATCTCCCCAAGCGTTCTCACACTGCAGACTTCCTCTAGATCTTCGCATTTCCTCCTTCCATTGACCTTCGTCTGCATCTCTTCCTCAACCCTCGCACCCTCTTCATGTTGCCTTCTACACCTTGTCATTTCCCCTTCGGCTCACGCGGTTCCCCTTCGATTTCCGACTCCTTGACGTCGCTCCCCTTGCCTCACACTCTCAACTCCTTGCTCGAGACCTTGCTCCGTCGCGTCCAACTCCTCACGCTACCCTTCCTTTTACCTACATAGTCTCAAACCTACGCACAATGAACAAATAAAAGCATTAACATTTAACATTTCAATTTGTTTTTAACTTTGACTTCAATAAAATAAAATAAAATAGATTTCGAATGTTTGTTTGACATCTTAAAATTAAAGGGATCCTTAAAAAAAACATTTAACTTTTCTTTATGACATTTCGATTTCGATTTTCTTTAGATTTTGGTTTCATTTTAATTTGTTTTTTTAGATTCTTAACTTTAGTTTAGGGTTAGTTTAAAATTTTAAATTAGCATTTAGAATTTTAGATAAAAAGCGAAAATGTTTCATTTCATTTAAATTTTTGTATAAAAAAATAACTTCAATTTTAATTAGATTTAGATTTTTACTTTTCTGTATAAATTAGATTTCAATATTTCATTTTTTTATTTTTTTGTAATTTTCAGATTTTCGAGTTAAACTTTTAGAAAATCAAAAAATTTTGTACATTGGAGTTTGTTGAGCTATTTAAATTTCAAAGCTTGGTAAGATTTTTTAATTGTGGAATGGTTCCTATAGTTGATATATTTAATTTTTTGAATATCCTGAAGTTTGACTATAGAGAAAATTTAAAAATTTTATTGCATCTACATTGCCTTAAAATATCATTTAATTCTGCAAATTGTTGGACGAAGTGTTTACTTAGCATCAAGATCTTATGGTTTTCCTTGATAATTAATTATCAAGATTTAAATCCCCTAATTATTTTCTTATGTTTTAGTTGGGTTTGATGATCATTGGCATACGAGGTTTTTGGAACGTTATCCACTCGATTATGATGTGTAATTCGGTTTTGTTTCATTTACTTGAATTATTGAATCGTTATTGAATATTTAAGTCTTGGGAAAATTCTTCAAGTAAGTGTGATTGATCATCTTATTATGGATATGTGACGAATTGTATATCCTTTAATTGAGTAAACTTTTGGCATCTTCATAATTGGCACTCTTGCTTAAGTACTTAGTGCTTTAAGGCTTTTAACATCACCTTTTATCTTCGAAACTTGTTTCATCTCGCTCATTCAAATCATTTTCCTTATATTGCATAAACGACAGGTTTCTCATCGAGTACTTGGTTGTAATTTCCTTAGTACGGATAGTTGACTCCATAAGGCACGGTATCAATCTTTCAAATTCAATCGAATCCTTTAATCTTGCTAGATCTTTCACAAGTATTTGGTCGTTTACTTGTCTCCCGGTGGTTGGTTCCCAACTAGTTCTCCTTTCATTCCATTTCCATAGGGTCTACCCCCCTTAGTACGCTGTAAAGGAGACAACTTAAATAGAGAGATTGGGATTAGGTGTACTGCCCCCGATCTAAACCGTTGTCGCGGGTGCCTGGGACATTACGTAGCGACAATATTTTTTGGCGTGCGTTCTTGGGGATAGAGTTTTTACATGTCCTTGGTCTTAATGACATTTTCTAATCTTCTAATCTTTTTCGTCATTCATTAGTTTTGTCATACGGCATAACATTTTCTTTGTGCGACAAGATTCATCGTTTCATCATCGTATCTTTACGTCATATCACTAATCCTTTCATCATTTGCACCTTTAGCACACTGGACATTTTCGGTTGGCTTCTTGTTTGGGTGGTGACTCCACTTATTCATCTGTTCTACTCTCGAGACGAAAGTCCCTCACTGATATCCATTTGTTTCTCTCGACTAATTTTTCGGTTTTTGAATCGATTCATGTTCAGTGGCGACTCCCATTCTTTCATTTCTTACAAGAATTTCTACTAAGAAGCTCGCTTCTTGTGGATCTCTTGACTTTTCTTGAGCAAGGATCTCTTTCTCTAACATCCATTTGGTTTTTCCATTTAAGTCATCATAGGTGAGCCTCTTGCATGACATGCCAAAAGAGGCCATTTGAAAAATGCTTGTGTTCTCGGATGGTGAAAGTTCAACCAGCTCTAACGAAATCATCTCGTAATGGTTACTCACTATAATAAGCAGAATGTGACTGTCTTTCTTCCCAATATAATCATGAAGATGTCAAGATATGTCTCTTTAGTTATTCCTTAAAAGATGATGTTATCAATTGGTTTCGAAATTGTCCGAGGAGTATTTTTATTATTTTCAACACATCATCAATGCTTTTAAAGATAAATATATAAAACAAGGTGGCTCGCACTTGTGCTCCCGAGTACTATGACAAAAATAATGAAAGTGTTCTTGTAGAGAACTCAACTATCAATAGGAGATTTCATGACAATTCTCCAAGACGAATCCACTTGTACCACAACATCACAAATCCATGATAGTGGTGAAGTAGAAACAAGTTTTCAAATCGGTGTTGACAATGATAAGCATCTTGTTAGCGAATTGATTCGAGATGGTTGAGGATATACAACTAAATCAAACTCGGGTAATCAAGAATATAGAGGCCAACCCGAGGGCTCAATTTCATTGAAAATATGGAACTTAATCAAGAAAAAAATAACGATCGAGATCATGCCGAGGAAATTGTTTCTACGTAGAGACAAGTTATTAGCCTTGGAGGAAAAGATAACAATCATGGAATTCAATCACTCCAATCAAATGAATGCCATGGAAGAAAGACATGATGAAAAAAATGGGCATCATGGAATTTGATCACAACAATCGGTTAGCCACCATGCAAGCAAATCATAAGAAAGAGATAAACTATATGTAAAAATTGCTTCATGGGCATGAAAGCGAAGAATGATAAAATTATAAGTGACATGGAAGTTGATCGAGATATCTCTTAGGGATAGATTATTGGCCATAGAAGAGAAAAAACAAGCACTATGTGTTATAAATATGGAAGAAATGGATACCATTGAAAACGAGATTAAAGGTAATAGAAGTTAATCATTCTAATCGGGATGTCCATTATTCGGAAACATATGATTGAAATGGAAGCAAAGTACACTAGAAATGAAAACTATGGAGGCAAATCATATCACTCCCTGCAAGACAAGTTAGTGAAAAGCCAGAGCTCAATCAAGCGAAATTAATAGTAAGGCATGCTAGAGAAAATGAGTTCCATGCATAAGAAGTTAGAAGAAAGGAAATCACATGTACAAAAGTTTCAACTTTGATCTAGATGATAGATGGCGAGAAAACCAAGGAGATTTCAACGGATCATAATTCACCCAATCCATTAAAGCGAGGTCCAGTCTTGTTGTGAATGTCCTAAGAAAGTGGTTGGTCACATTAATGAAGAAATTGAAAGGATCTAGAAACAGGGATGCGAGAATGAAGAGAGGCATGTCACACATATCTTGAATACTTCACAAGCACTGCATTCACATCATCAACGATGCGAGTCTACCATGAAGAAAAGCACAGAAGAGAAAAAGAAAAAGAATAAGGAAAAGTTTCGATACATCGATGGCGTCGAACGGCTCAATTTTCGGATAAGACAAAGTCCTACCATATGCAAGATTGGACATGGCACATCAGAAACAACCACTGGGACTTGCACGAAAGCATGCCAAATGTTCGATGTGCACTATATTGAACACATACGATGCCCACGGGGGGCATCCTTTGTATTGTATCTCTAACCTTACACCTTGTCCTTTCGACATTTTCGTTTTGTAGTTAGATTTACATTTCATGTTAGTAGAATAGTCGAATAAATGAAGAGCTCCTATTTTCATGTGCTTAATGTTATATGATGATATTTGGATGGATGCTACTTATGTAATTTTGTGTGTTTCTTGGATGCGGATTATGGATTCTCACATTCTTTCAATGAAACAACGTGTCCCCAAATGAAAGCCGAGATGATGACCACTGCGTCAACGACCCCATAGCGATGCACCCTCATTTTTTCAAATGAGATTTATCATGTTCGAGTGTTCATGCCATGGGTTTGAACATCGCGATTTTTTGAAGCAAACGATTAAATCGGCGATGTTTTTCCCCGATTTTTTCAAAAAAATCGCTAATCGCCAAAAAATCGCGATTTTTTTATGGTAAGATCGCGATTCGATCTATAAAAATCGTGGCAAAAGGAAAACGACGGGTTTAAAGTGCGATTTTGATGTTTTTGTCATTTTTACATGGACGAGGTTTGGTTATGAGAGCTAAGGGAGTGAAGGAGGAGAGCCAGGAAGGAGATACGTGATCTACAAGCCCAAGATTGGACAAAAAGTGAAGAATTTCTTGCAAGCCAAGCAAACAAAAAATCGAATTTGGACCAAGTGTCTCCCCGGCAAAACGTTTTCAGGGTATGGGCATCAAATTTGACCATTTTTTTTTGTTTTTTCTTGTTCTTCCATGGGTTTCTATCACCCATGTATTTTTCATCATTTGTGATTGCATTTGGTTTTTAAGAGAGAGAGAGAAGTTCATTTTGGTCAAAAAATGCAAAAAAATTGTTTGTTAAATTTTTGTTTTTTATATTTCTTCTTGTGCTTTTAGTTTCTTCCCATTATTTTTGCTTGTGTTTCAACATGTATTTTTTTTCCCATTATTTTTTTGCATTGAGTTGAGGGGTTTTTTTGTGAAAAAAATCAAAATATTGTATGTAAAATTGTAATTTTTTTATTTTATTTTTTTAACTTGCAATTTTTTCTTGTGCCCTAGGTTCAAATTTCAACGTTCAAACTTCAAAGTTCAAAGTTTCCAACATGCCAAGGATATTAGATCCTTTATGGGAATTTGGTGAACGATCGAGGTTTAGCCAGAGCAAACTTGACTTGCAAATTATGTGGTCAACACATGACGAGGGGGGGGATATACGAGGTTGAAATACCACACTAGCACAAATTCACGGGCATGAAGTAGGTCCTTGCACAAATACCACTACAGAGAAATAATCAAAAGAGCCATGAACTCATTGGAAGGAATAGAAACCACTAAACTCGGCAAGGCGACTGCGAAGAGTCAAATATCGGGGTTTAGAGCTAGCGCGTGAGAGTGGTAGTGGCTCTTCGACATCGGCATCTTCTACGAAGCGGCCACGTGTGTGCCTCCTCGTTTTGCTCCTAGAACCACTCACGGGGGCACGGCACATCTATCTCCTCCCCTTATTAAAAAAAAAGGAGAAGGAAGAAGTTGATAGGTTGTTGGGCAAATTGTTTCTTTGGAGTAATATTCTTTTCACTTGTTGCCGGGAACAATCCATTTTATCGGGCTACAATTGATGCTATCGTTGTTGTTGGCCCGGGATACAAAGCCCCTTCATATGATGACTTTAGAGGGCGCATTATGCAAATGAGAAAATTTGGCTTGCACAAGAGATTAGAGGAGTTAAGGGCATCATGGGAAAGTCACGGGATGCCTTGTGATCTAAGAATAGTTGGACTAATCAAAGGGGTAGGACCCTTATTAACTTCTTGGTCGGTTGTCCCAAGGAGACAATGTTTATGAAATCTGTTGATGCATCACGCACATGTCAAAGATGCAAGATTATTATGTGATTTATTAGATGTGTTCATTTTGGAGGTTGGGCCCCAAAATGTTGTCCAAATCATAACGGACAACGTATGCAAACTATGTTCTGTGGCAAGATGCTTATGGAAGTGTCAGAGCATGTATTTGGACACCTTGTGCTACACATTGCCTTGATTTGATGTTGGAGGACATCGGAAAGATTGATTTTGTCAAAGATATTGTAGAATCATCAAAGAGCATCACAAAATTTATATATAATCATGCATACGTGCTTCATTTGATGAGGACAATTCACCAACAAGAAGGAGTTGGTGCGGCACTACTATTACACGATTTGCCACTAGTTTTATATCTCTTCAATCCCTCTTGAATTCTAGAAAGTGGGATTTGAAGAGAATGTTTCTTTCGGATGAGTGGCGTGCTTTGACTATACGGCCGCAAAGTAGAGGAGAGGCCATGCGTAGGTTGGTGTCATATCGGGGGAAAGTTTACGAGGTCGGAGTGGAAGAGGTGTGCGCTGAGTTCTTTGAACCTTTGGTAAAGGTTCTTAGATTGGTGGATGGAGAGAAGCCCGCAATGGGCTACTTGTATGAAGGCCATGGATAGGGCCAAAGAAGTCTGTTCGCGGCTACTATGATGATAAGGGTGATGAGGGGGTTTCGGAAACAACTTCTTTTATGGGGAAGTGATTGATGACGGAAGTGGAACAACACACTCCATCATCTCATTCATGCTTGCCGGGGATCTTCTTTGAACCCCGGATTTGCTTATTCATGTCATTTCCTATTTGATGACGAGGTCATGGATGGCTTTTTCACTTGTGTTCGAGAAGATGGTGCCAAATCCATCGGAACGTGCGAGAGATATCCAAAGAGATGGAGGTATACGGAATGGCGGTGGCACCTTGAGCTTCGACATGTGCATCCCGAGGGATAGGACTACTAAAATGCCGAGGTAAGATTTTCATTATTTTTAAAATTTTTTCTTATGTTTGTAACTTTATAAGTTTATATTATTTGTTGTAACTTGTAACTTGTAGATGCATGGTGGAGGAGCTACGATGGCGGTTACCAAAGAAAACTCCAAAAAACTTGCCATTAGAATACTCGGCGAAACATGTAGCTCTTCGGGATGCCAGTGACTGCAATGACATGGTTTACGTCTACTACAATCTTAGATTGTGGGTGAGACAACTTGAGAGGACACGATATGGAGACCATCTCTTTAGATGCGATTAACACCCGTTGCTTGAATGGAGGGTTGAAGATGAGAGGCTTGTCATGGAGGTCGGCCCCGAGTTGGATAGCGGCGAGGAGGTAGTGGAGAGGAGGAGGACGAGGAGGAGGAGCGACGGGGACGAGGGGGAGCGGGGAGGAAGAGGTGGACACCACCTACCACTACTACCGGTAGAGGACGTGGTCTGCCTCCTTTAGCTCCTAGTGCTTCAGGTTCCCGTTCTGGTGCTTCAGTTTCTACTTCTAGAGCACGACAGAGTCCATTGCCATTCTTGCCAGCTTCTTCATCTAGAGGGAAAGGCAAAGCTGTTGTATTTTCTCACAAGAGGGGCAGAGGAAATCAGTAATATAGGACCATAGGTTATATGGTGCATTGACATTCCTTTGTATATGACATTATGATTCATGATATGAGATACATTATTATATTTTTTGTTGATATTTTGAGGCTGAGTTGACTCTTGAGACTCAGGACTTAGTATTTAGGACAAGATTCAGTTTTATGTGTGATGTAACACTAGACATGATATTACACATTTTATATATTAGTTTTTTTTCATATTTATGTGTCAATGCATTTATTTTATGCTGTAGATGCTTTAGATATTAAAAAAATTGAAAAAAAATAAATATTTTTGTATGTGCTGATTTTTTCCCGATTTTTACGATTTTTTCCGATTTTTTCCCCTCGCCGATTTAATCCCGATCGCGATTTTCAAAACATTGGTTCACGCCATTCAGATTTCATCATCAGTCGACAGTTTTGTAAACGATGTAAACCAATTATGCATGTTTATGATGTAAATGATCTAAGTAAGAACATCATGTATGTAACGACCTAGGTAAGCCTAGTATTTTGGTGACGATTTCTATCCTAGGAGGTTTTTTGTCTCACTGATACATTTGTGTTTCTCGACACAAGTGATTGGCAGAGTTTTTCCCTCAAGCCTCACCCCAAAGCTAGGGTGGATTTTGTCGTCAAGATACTAAGTGAGTCCTAACGTTTTCTATCGAGTCTTTGCAAAAGTAGTTTGGGAATAATCCTAGCTAATTGGCTAAATTATTTTATTACAAGCTACTTGGTCTATGTAATATCCCAAAATAGGAAAAGCAGCAATATAACACATAAAGATGGAAAGCAGCAGTAAATATCAACACATTACATATGACCCAAAGATAGATCCATGGTATTATGTATAATAGCAACAAATAAGTACAAGATCTTGGGGATCAAGTCCCTCAAGCTAGGCAAGAGAAGCCTCCAATGCCTAAAATCACCAAAACAAGTGATACAACTGCTACACAAAATATTGAAGCCAAGACAGCGCAGTTTTAGTGAGTATGACTGTAGCTGAACATTATAAATAAATGGATCTGATAATACATGCTCAAACAAGGCTCAAAAAGGGAGATCTATGCTCCCACACACTTCCTAAACAACCCAGGAAGGGTTTCCGGAAATACACAAAATATCAGAATGTCGGAATGCAGCCCTAGGGCTAAATGAACTCTGCAACTGGGCACCCGAAAGGAGGTGGCTGAAACTGATGAAGAACTGAAAGGAACTCCTCCAATGGACTCTTCAAGTGTAGGGTTGATCCCTCCATTGAAAAGCAAACACTCCAAACACCCCTGCAACTGCTCACTGAAATAACGCAGTCTAAAGACTGAAACTGCGTTGTAGGAGATGATGGTGACTTGGCCTGGTGCCAAAATATGATATGAAGCCCTGGGACCTTCCTTACTAATCTCCCAATGGAAAGAATGCTTCCTCCACTGAAGACAAGCTCAGAAATGGCCCAATGAAACCCTCCACTGTTGCACCTTGCAACTCAGCAAAACTCTAAACAGAAACTGCGTTGTAGAAGAAAGTTGTGGCTTGGCCTAATGCCGGAATGTGGAAATAATGCTCAAGAACTTCTCCTGAGTGGGCACTCAAAGTCCCCCGAGGATGAAGGTGGGATTCCCGCTCGGGAACACCCTTGTGCTAAACAGCACTGCAATCTTAGCTAAACAACTGAAGAAAGCAACAAGTCATAATAGACCATAATCAAAATAATAATCCAAAAACATCATTTCCATGGCTGCCATCCCCTTCCTTATATGCTTGGTGAGCTTCCTCACCTTAAGCCCCACTCATTAAAGCCACTACTTCCATGGCATGGGATCTCCCTCCAAAATAGTGTTGTCCCCCAATGAATGTCCACCACCTCCATACCAACGTTGTTGATTTGGTCAAAGTTGACCCTATCCACATGCTTCATCCCTTATTCAGACATAGGGGTGTTTTATCCAGCTATTTTGATGTCCTCCATTCACATTTGGAGTGATTTATTCCTACTAAAGAGATTTATGGGTCTCTCTACCCACTTATTCTTCTATCTTAAGGGACAAAATCAAAAATTAATATTCCAATTCACTGCATGCTAATTTAAGAAAATTACAATCCTCCCCTCCCAAATGTTGCTTGTCCTCAAGCAACTGCAAGGATAGAACTGAAAAATATAGGGAACCTTCATTCCAATGTGGAGCTCCAATCCCCAAGCTATCATCCATACAAAATGAATCACCCTCCAGAATGGTAATTCATAGAAAAACTCCTCCCAAATGCTCATGAGAGGCACCTCCCAAGTGCTCAAGTTAACCATATGGCTCACCTCATATGGAAACAAGAGGTCAAATGTAGCAATCATGGATTGTCCAATGTTCTCCTGAAGTATGAAGCATAATAAATGTGGAGTATCTCATATCTAATGGGAATATCCAATCCATGTGTCATCTCTCCAATCATGCCCACTACAATGATAAGAACATCATCAACATATGGGATCACCATCAAAGTCATGCTAGCTGCCATGAGTAATACTAGAGAAGGACAATGGTCCCTCAAATGCAACCAGCGCAGTTTTACTCCTAACTGCCACAGAATATGATATGATGAGTGGTTTCCCAACCACTTGCTTGTTGCCCCAATCTTCTCACATGCTTGGAGAAGGTGTATGATGTGGGGTGCAAATTGAGCACACCCCAATAAGGTATCATCTCTCCAACATCTCCTAGGGGGTGGCCATCATCATCACTGCTTATGGCCCCAAGTAGACCATGAAGTCTATAAGAAAGAGTGCCCCCTCTTGGAGCAATGGCCTATGCATGAATGGTAAGGAAATACAAATACATAGTACGTGAATCATTATGTACAGAAATACAACCCTTACCATGTACTTTGTTCAAGCTAGTGAAGTGGCTCATAGATGGGCCTCCTCTCACTCCCAATGAGAAAGGAAGTGGATGTGATAGCTCTACCAAAGAGTTATGTCTCTCCTCAACCTCCAAACAATCCATGCATCTCTTCATGTGATGGTGCATCTCGTCTTTGAAGCCTTCCCAAATGAATCCCTCTAGGATAGTACGGTATGCTCTTATAAAACCAGTGGGGTTGGAGAGCAAACCCTCATTTGCTGCATGTAGTAGTTTCTCCTTGAGCTGAGAGGCTCTAGTCAAGAAGATCTTACTCTGAAAATAGATGACCCCATCTCTCACTGCATATCTCCCATCTGATAACTGGCCATCAAGTACTCTGCATGAAAGGAGATCCTTGGAGTATTCCACTAACATCTGGGATCTCCAATAAGGGTCAATACTCAATAATGACAGCGCTGCTGATCTATCATGTAAAGCACCTGTCATGTGGTTGCCCTCTTCTTTGACATCTTCCATGCCAAAGTCATGCACCAGGATGCTACTATCCTGCCTCTGCTGCTCCTCCTGCAGCTGCTCATGCTCTAGTGAAGGTTGAAGTTTTTGGAGGCTAGCCTTCCATGGGAAGCTATAACCTATCAAAAACTTTCTAAGTTTGGCCAATGTAAGAATGAGTGGCCACCAACCTTTACCATATGTGGAAGATCCCTCCCTATGGGAAAGTATCTTCTGAATCTCCAAAGCCATGGAGTGGTCTCCTTACACCATGATTGTGCCATCCATCCCTGAAACATCTTCTCTCAATGCAAGATGTTGGGTGAGAGTGGGTAACACTGATATCGGGAGAATCTCCCTCCTCCTTGAGCCTACCCAAGACTCTCTGCACTATACCAAGTCCTCCCAAGGTTCTCACCCCTCCAGGATCTATGAGTGGTGCAACCTATTGTGAGACATCTCTCATCAACTCCTGATTTGGTGGTCTCCCAGGTGGAATGCCTCCATGTAATGAGACATCAATGTCTGGAGTAGATTGAATATGTGAGTGGACTGCTTTGTCCCTGCTCTTACTACACAAATCAGCCTGCCTCTTTTGTGCATCAACCTCTTGAAATGGATAGGGGTGTGTGCTCCTAATCACCTGATGCTGGCCATCCTTCTTATCTTCCTCTTCCATCTGCAAGGTCTCGCAATCTATCAATGTTGGCACATGTTGCTCCTGGATTGTGCCCTAGTCTCCACATGTTGGATCTTTTGGAACTCCTTGCAAGGACACAAGGGCTCCTCTGATTGGAGCAATGGCTCCATTTCTAACTACATGAGGTACTAGATCTCCTCCTAATGTGACTGCGTTGTTACCTCTTGCCTGCTCCTTCCCTTCATCAATGTGAGAGGATACCTCATCTTCATTAAGAGGCCCTTTGTCTTGATCCTCTTTCGAAAAGGAGATCTCCATGTCTTCCTTTTGAAAAGAGAGCTCTTCTTGAACTGTGGATCTTGCCTTTAGCAAGGTATTCTGCAAGTTTCTAACCCCCTCAATAGCATTCTGGAAAGGAGTTGGGTTTATGGACCCTTCCAACTCATGCAAAGGTTTTGACTGTTTGGGCTTGGATAGCTCAACCAAGGATGTTTCAAAATGTTTTAGATCAAATCTTTTCACTAACATCCTAGTGAACTTTGCATAAGTAGATACATTTGCATGATTTAATGAAGAAGTTTCATAAAACCACCAAGCATAAGCCTTACCTTCAAGATGCAGCGCTGCTACTCTAATGGCTTCCTCTTCTGAAACTTGGTGCTGCTACAAATAGGTGTCTAGCTCCTTCACCCAAGCCCTAGTTGTGCATTTAGGTGACCCATCAAAAGTAGGCAGAAAGAATCTACCTAAAGCATGCTGCTTGCACCTCTTGCTTCTATTGTGATTGCTAGGCCTTCTATCCTCCTTGATTTGGCAAAACCCTTGTAAGTTTAGACAATCCTTGAACCTCTGAGATTGAGATTCATATTGTTGCAAATAATCACCAAGAGTCTCCTCCTTTGATGCATCTCCTTCCTCCATCTCTCTTGCTATGAATATAGGCATGGTAGAGCATTCTGGATCTGATTGTGTGGTTGAATACTCACACCCATAATATGAAGAACTGGAGCTTTCTTCATGTGCAAACCCTTTTGAGGAATCTTCATGTCTTTCCCTCCTCATTTCTTTGATTTCTTTGTTAACTTCATGCATAGTTTGGAGAAGAAATTTTGAAAACTCCTTTCCCTTCATTTCTCCTGATATTTTGCCTTTGTCTCTTTTGTGAACCTTCGTTAAAATTGGACAACTAGGTCCAAACTCCATGTTGTGATGCTCAAATGAAGATACCAATATTTTTATTGGGTTCCTCTTTCGAAGAGGTGCAAGATCGATCTAAAGATCATCTTGATCCGATGAGCAGAACATTTATTTTGAATTTATTTTCTAATATATTCAAATATGTGCAGATCGGCTTTAAGGTTTTGTACCCCAGCAAATGTGTCACACACCCTCAGTGATGGATATAAATAAAGTCAACGTTGGAGGACATTTCACTCATCATATCATCACACATATTTCTCTCTCCACTTCTGATTGGTTCGAGCTACTTGGAAGCAAATCTGTGGTTCACACATGGGAGAAGGACGAAGACATTTTCTGCTACAACTAGGGTTTCCACAGCAGGTTTGACCAGCATTGACTTTGATAAACGCATGGTCAAAAGGAGCTGAATTTTGGCATAGACTTCGATTTCTGCAGCCTGTGCATTTTAGCACAAGAACTGAGGTCAAAGGTTGACCGTAGACCATGTTGCATTGACTTTTACTTCTTGCTTTTGTGCATTGACTTTTCTGGGTTGACTTTTGAGTTGACTGTTTGGCTAATCTGAGGGTTGTGTGACATTGCTGGTTAGCTGACCAATAAGACTTTGCTGGTTGAAGCATCCTGCTAATCGTCGTAACGCACCAACACACACACACAGATATATATATATATATATATATATATATATATATATATATATATTCTGGCTTGTCTTCTATTGATCTGCTGGTATGTTCTATCAGCATTTTACTTTATTGTTTATGTGATTGCTGTCTGAAATTGAAGAGAAAGTAAAGTTGCATCAAGCATAGAACATCTACATAAATTTACATGGTATCAGAGCTGAGGTGAAGACAAAGCCCTAATTTGTAGCAATCACCAAAGAAGAGGATGGGTTCCTCAAACTACAATGGCTTCAAGGCTGATGACAAATTGGCTGGGAAGGATGACTTCCATGCTTGGAAGATGACATTGGATCTTATGTTGGAAGACCAAGATGTCATGGACTATGTGCAGGGTAAAATCCAAGAGCCTTCATCCACTGCAACCGTTGGGGCCAAGACAAAGTATAAGAAGGGGGAGATCAAAGCAAAGTTGATGATCAGGGACTCAATTCACAAGAGTCTAGTTGCCTACATCTCTGAGCTGGGCACATCAAAAGAGATGTATGATACGTTGGTCAACATGTCCACGGCCAACAATGCAAATCAAGTACTATTCTTCAAGAATCAATTGAAGAATCTGAAGAAACGCAGGGATCAATATGTTCAATCATACTTTCGGAAGCTGACAGAGATCAGGAACAATCTGTTGGCTATTGGGGAGACAATAGTTGATCGAGATATGGTACTCACCACACTTGGGGGGCTCCCATCCGAATGGCCTGTGTTCAACACTATCATTCTAAATAATAATGTGGTACCTGACTTTAACGAAGTGTTATCGAGATGTGTTCAAAAAGAGACAAGAATGAAGGAGTATGAAAATGAAGGAAATGTTGCCTACGCTACTCATTCTAGAAAGAAAAACTTTGGTGGTCCAAAGAACAAAGGAAGAGCAGGGGTCCAAGGAAAGAAGGGCAAGTGCTACACTTGTCATAAGCTAGGTCACTATGCTAGAGAATGTCCTTCCAAGAAGGATACTCCCGATGGTGATGACAACAACAACAATCGGAGGAATGGCAATCAAAGGAACAACAGGTTCAAGGGAAAGAGGAAGGCTCCCTCAGACGGAAATGGTCAACCTCTCAAAAGGTCGAGAAACTCCAGGTATGAGGAATCAAATGTTGTTGATAAAAGAAATGAATACATTCTTGTATCTGCCCTCTCTATTGCATCTGCACCCGACACTATGGATGTCTAGTTGATAAATAGTGGTGCCTCAAGGCACATCACTGGGTTCAAGGAAGCACTCTCTAATATGGTTGAGAAGGATACTAATCTAGAAATTATCCTTGGAGATAATGTCACATATCCCGTGAAAGGGACAGGGATTGTGACCCTCCACTTGTCTCAAGGTCAAGCCCTCGGCTTGCAGGATGTACTCCACGTACCTAATTTGAAGAAGAACCTTGTGTCTATATCAGCCATGGAAGACAAAGGTTTCAATGTGGTATTCACTGATGGAAAGGTGCGCATGTGGAAGAAGAGCTTCAAGGAAGCTATCACGATTGGGTTTAGAGTTGATACACTCTACCAGGTTGGAGGAAGTCCACTGGGAACGATGATATGTGATACTATCCGATAGACTGAACTATGACACCGGAGGTTTGGACACCTTCACTACAAGCCCTTCCCGAAGCAAGGAAGGTGGTGACAAGGATGCCCGAGTTCTCAAATAATCATGAAGGTGTATGTCAGGGTTGTGCCGAAGGAAAGCATACAAGGGGACCTTTTCCCTAAAGCGTCACAAAGACATCTGATGTCTTGCAATTAGTACATTTTGATCTGTCTGGTATGCTGCCCGTGACATCCTTGGGAGCATGTTCTTATTATATGACGTTCATAGATGACTTCTCTCACAAAACCTAGATATACTACTTGAAGAAGAAGGATGAGGCTTTCATGTGGTTCCGTACCTTCAAAGCCTTGGTGGAAAATCTGACAGGGAAGAAGATCAAGATTTTGAGGACCGATAATGGCACTGAATATGAGACAAACATGTTCAAGAACTTTTGTAGAGAAGTTGGCATTAAGAGGGAGACCACAACTGTCTATACTCTTAAGCAGAATGGCGTTGTTGAACAAAAGAACAGGACTATTGAGGAAGTTGCCCGTGCAATGCTATGTGACCAGGGTCTACCGAAGTTTCTGTGGGGAGAAGCTGCGAACACTACCGTGTACATACAAAACCGATGCCCACATTCCGCTCTAGACTCCAAAACTCCCGAAGAGGTTTTCACTAGTAAGAAACATGACGTCTCATATTTTAGAGTTTTTGGATGTCCTGTTTATTTTCATGTGCCGAAAGAGAAGAGGAGCAAGCTGGATGCATCTAGGAAGAAGGGAATGTTTGTGGGCTACAGCGAAACTTCGAAGGCCTACAGAGTCTATGTGTTGGTCAAAGGGAAGTGGAGATATGCCACGATGTCACTTTTGACGAAGATGCTTCCCTGGGGAAAGAAGTCAATCTTCCGAGATTTGAGGAAGACCATGAAGCAAGCCCTGGAAATCAAGAAGGACTGAAGGATGAGACGATGCCCGATGTTTAAGGAGCGATGGACCCGATTGATCCACCTCCTTCACTGGGGAAGAGACCATCATGTCTCAAGGACACTCTCGAGGATGTCGAGGGACATATGGCCCCAAGGGGGACATTCCGTGAAAGCAAGAAACCGAGTAGATACCAAGGGTATCTAGTAGCCATGAGTACTATTGTACAATCCGAGCTTGGATCTTTTGTGAAAGCCATAAAGCATCAAGCCTGGAAGGATGCTATGCATGAAGAGTATGAGTCCATAACGAAGAATGATGTCTGGGATGTGGTTCCAAGACCGGAGGACAAAGCAGTTTTCACCTCGAAATGGCTCTACAAGATCAAGCATGGATCTGATGGAAGTGCTGAAAAATTCAAGGCAAGATTCGTTGCCTGTGGCTTCTCTCTAAAGGAAGGCATAGACTATGATGACATATTTGCACCTGTGGCCCGATATACCACCATTCGATCTATCATAGCCCTTGCTGCTACACAAGGATGGAGTCTTCATCAAATGGATGTGAAGACCGCATTTTTGCATGGTGCAATAAAGGAAGAGGTATATGTGGAGCAACCTCTGGGGTTCGAAGTCCAGGATCGGAACACCCATGTCTGCAGGTTGAAGAAAGCCCTCTATGGGCTGAAGCAAGCACTCAGAGCTTGGTACGAAAGGATAGAGGTGTTGACTCTCTATCCTGACAGATGTTGACCCTCTCATTCATCAGTGCAAGAGGGAGCTCGTTGTTGAGTTCTAGATGAAGGACCTAGGACTGATGCACTATTTCCTAGGCCTGGAGGTCTGGCAGAGACCTGGCGAGATTTTCCTTTCTCAAGGAAAATACATTGTGAAGCTTCTGGAAAGATTTGGTATGGTGGACTGCAAGTCCATGTCGACACTGATGGAGTTCAACTTTAAGAAGTTGAGTGGCAGTGTCGCTGGGCCCGTGTTAGCAAATCCCACTGAGTATCGTCAACTTGTAGGGGCCCTGATGTTCTTAGTGAACACCCATCCAGATATATGTTTTGCAGTGAACACTTTGAGTCAACGGATGGTTGAGCCTCATCAAGCTCACTGGGTTGGTGCCAAGAATCTTCTGAGATATCTTCGGGGCACGATAAACCATGGGCTGAGATACACTGCCGGGAGCATGACACTCCTTGGATATATTGATGCCGATTGGGCTAGCAATGTCGTGGACCGTAAAAGCACATCGGGATGTTGTTTCTCACTTGGATCTGCTTCGATATCATGGATGAGCAGGAAGCAGAAGTCGGTGGCTTTGAGCACCGCGGAGGCCGAATACATTGCAGCAAGTATGGCCTATTGTGAAGCAATTTGGTTGCGAAAGCTCTTCAGTGAGCTATTCGGGCATGTGCTAGATACCACCGTGATACTCTGTGATAACCAGAGTGAGATTCTCTTGTCCGAGAATCCTGTGTTCCACGATCGATCCAAGCATATTGATATCAGGTACCATTTTATCCGGGATATGGTACAGCGAGGCGTCGTAAGGCTCAGTCATATAGGAACTAATGAGCAGGTCGTGGATATTCTCACAAAGCCCCTAGGGAAGGTCAAGTTCCTAACCTTTCGTGAGATGGAACGACCCTATGTTGTGGGCCTGTTGGACAATGTGCTCTGGTAGCTCTGGGGGGCTTTGGGGATAGCTTCTCGTAGCTATAAGCAACCACAGGGCTAGGCTTGTCGAACCTTGTTGGTGTGCTTCTGCCCCACCGTTGTGATGATTGAGTTGGTTCACCTCTCATTATCTGTGCCCCATAGCATCCTACCCATTGAGTTCAGGGCTCATGGGAAGTACCTCTCATTTGACCAGTGAGGTGGGAAAAGCTAGAGACTAGTAGCAAAGACTGATGGACACATCAGAGATTGTCGTACTCTCTATTTAGGATGGCACGGTCCAACCACTTGATCTGGGATCAAGTCTAGTGAGGTTTCGGACCTACTGACTTTGGGTCAGATAAACCAACTTCGGGTTGGTATGAGACTCTTTGTGAGTCCTATAGAGGTTTCGGACCTCTGGGCTGAATCTGTCAGTCGGGAATGATGTCTTTGTGACTGACCCACTTCTGTTCTGAAATAAAGAGCCAGCAAAGCAAGTTACGGCAAAATGACGCACGATGTTGAGTTGCACAGATGGATGGAGTTCTCCCTAATTGAGAGGGAGTGTTAAAATTGGACAACTAGGTCCAAACTCCATGTTGTGATGCTTAGATGAAGATACCAATATTTTTATTGGGTTCGTCTTTCAGAGAGGTGCAAAATCGATCTAAAGATCATCTCGATCCAATGAGTAGAACATTTATTTTGAATTTATGTTCTAATATATTCAAATATGTGCAGGTCGGCCTTAAGGTTTTGTACCCCAGCAAATGTGTCACAATGATGGATATAAATAAAGTCAATGTTGGAGGACATTTCACTCATCATATCATCACACATATTTCTCTCTCCACTTCCGATTGGTTCGAGCTACTTGGAGGCAAATCTGCGGTTCACACGTGGGAGAAGGACGAAGACATTTTCTGCTGCAGCTAGGGTTTCCACCACAAGTTTGACCAGCGTTGACTTTGTCAACGCATGCTCAAAAGGAGCTGAATTTTGGCTAAGACTTCGATTTCTTCAGTCCGTACATTTTGGCATAAGAACCGAGGTCAAAGGTTGACTGTAGACCGTGCTGCGTTGACTTTTACTTCTTGTTCTGTGTTGACTTTTCTGGGCAACATTGACTATTCTGGGTTGACTTTTGAGTTCACTGTTTGGCTGATCTGAGGGTTGTGTGACATTGCTAGTTAGCTGACAAATAAGACTTTGTTGGTTGAAGCATCCTGTTGATCGCTGTAACACACCAACACATATATATATATTTTCTGGCTTGTCTTCTGTTGATCTACTGGTATGTTCTATCAGCATTTTACTTTATTGTTTATGTGATTGTTGTCTGAAATTGAAGAGAAAGTAAAGTTGCATTAAGCATAGAACATCTACATAAATTTACAACCTTCTCCTTTCTGTGAGAAGCTTCTTCTTCTTCTGATAACATAGATGTAATGCTTCACTGGCTGAGCCAATATTATGCTCTGATACCACTGTAATATCCCAAAATAAGAAAAGCAGCACTATAGCACATAAAGATGGAAAGCAGCAGTAAATATCAACACATTACATATGACCCAAAGATAGATCCATGGTATAATGTATAACAACAACAAATAAGTACAAGATTTTGGGGATCAAGTCCCTCAAGCTAGGCAAGAGAAGCCTTCAATACCTAAAAGCACCAAAACAAGTGATACAAGTGCTACACAAAATACTGAAGCCAAGACAGCGCAGTTTTAGTGAGTATGACTGCAGCTAAACATTATAAATAAATGGATCTCATAATACATGCTCAAACGAGGCTCAAAAAGGGAGATCTATGCTCCCACACACTTTTCCCAGACAACCCAGGAAGGGTTTCCGGAAATACACAAAATATCAGAATGTTAGAATGCAGCCCTAGGGCTGAATGAACTTTGCAACTGGGCACCTGAAAGGAGGTGGCTGAAACTGATGAAGAACTTAAAGGAACTCCTCCAATGTACTCTTCAAGTGTAGGGTTGATCCCTCCACTAAAAAGCAAACACTCCAAATGGAGCACTGAAATCATCCCTGCAACTGCTCACTGAAATAACGCAGTCTAAGACTGAAACTGCGTTGTAGGGGATGATGGTGACTTGGCCTGGTGCCAAAATATGATATGAAGCCTTGGGACCTTCCTTACTGATCTCCCAATGGAAAGAATGCTTCCTCCACTGAAGACAAGCTCAGAAATGGCCAATGAAACCCTCCATTGTTGCACCTTGCAACTCAGCACAACTCTAATAGAAACTGCGTTGTAGAAGAAAGTTGTAGCTTGGCCTGATGTCGGAATGTGGAAATAATGCTCAAGAAATTCTCTTGAGTGGGAACTCGAAGTCCCTCGAGGGTGGGATTCCCATGCGGGAACACCCTTGTGCTAAACATCACTGCAATCTTAGCTAAACCACTGAAGAGAGCAACAAGTCCTAATAGACCATAATCAAAATAACAATCCAAAAACATCCTTTCCATGGCTGCCATCCCCTTCCTTATATGTTTGGTGAGCTTCCTCACCTTGGGTCCCACTCATTAAAGCCACTACTTCCATGCATGGGACCTCCCTCCAAAACTATGTTGTCCCTCAATGAATGTCCACTACATCCATACCAACGCTGTTGATTTGGTCAAAGTTGACCCAGTCCACATGCTTCATCCCTTATTCACACATAGGGGTGCTTTATCCAGTTATTTTGATGTCCTCCATTCACATTTGGAGTGATTTATTCCTACTAAAGAGATTTATGGGTCTCTCTACACATTTATTCTTCTATCTTAACGGAAAAAATCAAAAATTAATATTCCAATTAGCTGCATGCTAATTTAGGAGTATTACAGTCTACTAGATCATGTTTTGACTCGCAGAATTGGTCGATCACGAATGGGCTTTCTCCCTTCATGTGTCAACATTTATTTATCTCATGTAAAGAGGGTTGGAAAAATAATTATTCCCCTCATTAGTCAATTAATTAAATTTTCTAGCCAAATTAAATTAAAAATCCTAAGCCAGAAATTTAATTGATTTTAGGTCTTAGGTAAATTAAATTCTTCAAAAGCAAAACTCGTGGGTCCCTATAAAATAAATTTTTAAAAGTCCCAGGCCAAGGGAATATTGAGAATTTTGAGAAATTTTGGACCCTTGGGCCTTGGTGGTTAAATGAAAGTCAAATTTTTGAGGTAATTAACTCAAAAATATTATTTCTAAGTTAATTAAAAAGGAATTAAATGATAAATTCGAATTTCCTCAAAATTTTATAATTTCGACGAATAAGATTAAAAGATGATTAAATCTTTTTTAGCGATCGAGATTACTTTGACATGGATCAACCGAACTAGCCGTTGGAGATTTTATCTTATAAATTACAGGTCTTTGTCAGTCTTTCAGTCATCCGATATTTTGATCGTGTACTTGCTCTTGAAGCTCTCCTGTAACATTTTCTGGAATAATACAAACGAAGCCTTTGGGGTTTTATTTTGATGGTGGTGTTCCTCTTCAACATTTTATGGTAAACTTGTTCTTTATATTCTATTGATGATTATTTTAACGAATAGTTGATTAATGGCTCTTGTAAAGTAATCTATTGCGCAATTATCTTGCTTAGGTTACTGGATTTAGAGTGAGAATATTAATTGGATTGAGTTAACAGTTATCTCTGACTCTTGAAAATTGTATTATTTATCTTATTTCTCTATTGTTTTAATAGTTTAACTTTAAGTGTGCAAAAATCTCTCGGATTTAGATTTGGGCGTTTAGGGAATTCCTCCGCTGGACCAGCTGACTCCCAAGGAAATAAGATCTGAAGAGCCCTCCAGATCTAATTCCACGGGCTTACTTTAAATTCCATTTTTTTGGAGGATTCTTTTTAGGGCTTGTGCCTCTCTCTTAATTTCTTTTTTTTTAATTGTACTAAATGGTTTAAATCTGACCATCAGAGCCTTGATCTGTAAAATAGCATTGTAGATTTGTAAATATCGTTAATTGTTTTACTCACCGGGGTTTTGGGGTACTTATTTTCTATGCATATATTTGGGTTTGGGTTCCTTGTTTCTGGTTTTGTGCAGGTTGTAGTGGGTGATTTTCAGAAAAATTTCAGATCTGAACCAGATCTAGGCCCTGGAGGGTAAAATCTGGTCTCAAAATCGTTTCTTGGTTACAGATCTGGGCAGCATTATGCCTTAAGGTTTAAATAATTGCAGGTGCAATTCATTTTTAGACATAAATGTATTAATTAGAGTCATGTATATGAAGTGTCACACATGTAAAGTCAGTGATGTATGCCTCAAGACCTTGTCAAACCAGCTTGTAAACATGGTTTAAGAATGGTCCTAACACCCATGATCAAATCAACGTTATACTCAATTGAAATACCTCTCCAAGTCGACCTATAAACAGCAAGCAAAGTCGTCTTACAAACAATGCAGAAATGACACGTCTATTCATAGGACAGGTCGGCGTATTTATAGGTTCAGAAAACTATATATACCCAACTATGCTGCGCAGAACAGAAAAAAAAACAAAGCTCGGACTCCTCTGAGATTTTCGGACCTAATCACAGTGACATTCTGCATTGGCTTGAGTAACAGTTTTGTGATATAATGCGAAGGTCAGGACAGAGATAAAGTGCAGAGTTAGGAGGTGGAACAGCGAAGAAATCAAGGATAAATTTGTAACATGATGCGAGTTCAAGACTACAAAGAAGTGTGAAGATAATTGGACAGATTGTGAAGTAATATATAAACCATAGTGAAGAAAGAAAGACATTGTTTTGGGTCACTATCTCACAGTGAAGAAAAGGATATAGCCTCGGATAATTGTCTTGGGCTATATCTCTATTTGGATGTTAAGGAAGTGACATAGCACAGTTCAGAAGTGCAGCAAGTCTAGAAGCATTGGAGAGAAGCCGAAGAAGAAGAGATAGATTATCAAGGATTGTGAAGTTGATTAAGTTTCTCTAGGAGACCGAGTTCTCTAGCCCTGGTGCAGGACGACGCATAACGGTTCAGAAAAGAAGGATCAGCTTAAGGAGTCAAGGAAGAAGCAGTGACAAGGTCTTGGAGGCATACAAGGGTCAAGGTTCTGTGTCATGGTCATGGTACTTGTCAAATGAAAGTCTATGAGAAGAATTTCTTGTGGGTTTTCCTCTCCAAGAGGGAGAGGATTTGGCCCTAGCTCGAAGAGCCTAAATTTGTGTCTCTTGTGTTTTGGTAATTGACTTGATAAAAGACAAAATAAGTTAAAAAGAGAAGACATAAGTAAAAGAAGTAAGATCACAAGTAATTATAATGTAGAGAATTTGAATTAAACCTAGCCCTACCTAATTCTCAACATGGAGATCATACAAAATGGGATGAGTGATTCACTCGTGGAAGACTCAAGATGATAAACGAGAGAAAAAGGCAAAGGGGAGGGTGCAATCTCATATTCAACGAGTTTTTTCCTTTTTTCCTCCTCAAAATCATAATCTAAAGGCTCAAGTGATTTGAACATATAATCATACGGAGGATAGGTGGGAGCCTTATTTATTTCCTCATTATTAGTATCAAAGATTGTGTCTCCTCTAAAAGGAGAATCGATTACTTCCAACCGCCCCTCTTCATGCAAGGGAAAGTAATAATTCCCCTTCCCAAGGGCATCAACAGATATGTCATCATAAATAATGTCTGAGGAAAAGGGAAGGCCAATCTTAGCCTCATCCTCCTTATCAGTGTCATAAATAGGAGCACAACCAAATTGAGAACCAACATTTCCCATTTCTCCTTTTCAATGTGGAAGTAATCTCCAATGTCATCTTCCAAGGGGCTAATGGGATCACCTTCCTCAAGGTTCTCAAAAGGAGAGCTATCAAGAGTAATATCATTGAGAAAGGTAAGGCTAGCCTCAATGTCACTTTCCATAGACTCATCCTCCCCAACACGTGTTCTCAAAATCATTATTTTCATCATGTGGACCTAAGGAGGACTCATGTTCCTACTCATTATTTAGAGTTTCATGGTCCTCCCCAACCTCTTCATCTTCATGGTCATCTTGATCACTCAATTGATCACATTCTATGGGACTTTGCAACTGACTATAATATTTTTCATTGATAAGATCAGTCAAAATACTAAGAGCACAATTTTGTCTAGCAAAGTCAAAGAGACGAATAGGATCCTTCTTATAAGCACACATTACTAGGTATAGTTTTTTTTGTGTTGTGTTATGAAACCTTAGCATGAATTCTTTATCCATGCTTTCTAGTAAATTTTCACAAAGCTCAGCGTATTGATCCCCAACCTTTTTTGTAATTTTTGGAGGTCCTGGTCATTGAGTTTTGCAAATGTGGGACCAAGATTAATCTCTCTTACAATGATCCATTTTTTATGATTTTGCATATTAGGATTAAAATGGAGTTGCCAGGGTGAATTAGAATGCCTTCATAGATGATTGCTTCACCCTACAAGCATTAAATTTGAAGTTCAATGAAAACTAGGGTTTTTTTCTTCCAATGGCGTCACCAATTATGATATGTCAATATGTCATATGGGGAACAAAACACACATCTTCAGCCCCCGACAACGGCGCCAAACGTTACTGCTCAAACTAGCATGGATCCTAGGAGGGGATCCTATAGAGAAACTACTAGGTTGAGGGAAACAATGGAGCAACAACCCATTGTTACCTCAGCTAAGGTTGCCTGCTCTTTATGGACTTTCACTGATGGGAGGAGACCCGGTATAATAAGGATCACCATAACTGTAATATTCCCTTTTTGGGTGTCACCTATGACAGGGTCAGGTTGGACTCCCAGAGTTAGGAGCAGACAGGTCACAGGTACAGGTTGGTGTCATCAACGGGCTCAGTGGCTTTTTGGAGTTTTGAGGAGTTTATATGAGGTCTGGTGGCATTCGCTTGATGTATTCCATCATCCGAGCAGCTTGCTTTTCGTTTCGGTGCATTCCGACAACTTTCAAAAAATTGAGTTATTTTTGGGCTTAACTCAGTTAATTACGCTCAAGGTGGCATGATAGAACACTTTAGTGTAATAGCTCATTGGAACTGGGACGAGGATACCTACATGATGGAACGGTTGGACACGTGTTTCAGTGACCGGATGAGACATGGTAGCCGATTTACTCTTTCCTGCATTAAAAAGGAATATTTTAATAACAGGGAAAAGTGCTCCATGAATAAAACAATAATAAAATAAGGCTCTAGAAGGATCCAAGAGATCTATAAAAGAAAGGGTGGAGGCCATTGAGGGATATCTTTGGAGTATATCATTTTCTTGTGTATGAGAGGTTTGAAATGTGCTTCTCTACTTCAGCCGTAGCCCCAAGACGGAAACCCTCGAGTGATTTGTGAGTGTTGGACGGAAACCCAACTCTCATTGAGGAGACTTCATTCAGAAGTTTCGCAGAGCTTCAAAGATATTGGAGTGAGAATCATTCAAATCTTCAACAGGTGCTTCAGTGCATTCAGTGGTGGCTGTTGCCGAAGGGAGAGTGCAGTAGTTCAGTGTTGGAGGCCAGCGCAGTGCAGCAGTGCAACAGATTTTCTTGAGGCCAGTTGTATTTCAGTTATCTCAGCTATCTTTCATTTTCATCTTGTAACCCCAACGATATTATAATAAAGCTAAGTTAAATTCCTGCATTATGGTGTTATGGATTTGCATGTACTTGTATGTTTTATTTTACATGGCAATCTTCTGTTAAGTAAATGTTGATTTTAAGGCATAATGTGGAGTTAAGTTATTTTTTGCACTTTTAGTTAAAATATCCCATTCGGGATATTACAATAATGAATGTATCAATGATAGAACGAAAGGTGATCCAAAAAGCCTATTCACAAGAGACGCTCAAATATATGTCTTTCCTGCGTAGAAAGCAAGGTAAAAGGCTCTTTAGGAAGGGCTAGGAGGATTTTAAGGGCTAGGATTTGGAGATATGACTTGTAAAGGAGATTCCTAGACCTCAGAATCCTTGTCGAAACTTGGTTTCTAAGTGGTCTTTGAAGAATTGGCTTCATAGGAAGTGGGACCACGCGAGACCAAATGGACCGAAAATTAGGTCAAGGGGATGGAATTGATCAGTCAAAGGTATACTTGACCTAATTGAGGAGAAGAGAATCAAAGGAGGAATTTTCTTTGATTTTGATGCAATGATCCCAATGGGTGTTGAGATTTTTGAGTGTTGAGGTAGCATCGAATGTGCAATAGCTCCCAAACTTTGTGGAGGGACTAGAGTACATGAGATCTCCAAGACCCAGAAAGGGATTTGAGAAATTCCATCTTGTTTAAGAGATAATTAATTAATTAATCTTTTTAATTAAGGACCCTAAGTCTAACTTAGGAAAATTAAAAGATTAAAGGCAATCAATTTAAACATGTGATGAAAATGACTTAAGTCACACGGATCAAGATTTCTTTTAATCTTAGCCGTCGAATCAAGATTAGATCACGGTCGTTGGTTTCCCAATGAGAAGAGTATAAAGGAAAGGCTTGGGGTTAGTTGGAGAACACACATAGTGGTAGAGCACTGAGAGTAACCTGGAATTCTAGGGCGTGGTTTACTACAAATTTCCAGAAGTGTTTCAGCTGCAGCGAGAGATAGTATTGGTAGAAGGGATGATCTGATCCCAGGCCAAGAGTACAACAAGAGGCAGAAAAGCAACAGACTGAGCAGCGCAAAGGGAGCAACAGTTGCACAGCGCAGAGGCTACGCAGGCCCAGAAAGAGCAGCGCAGAGGCAGCAGGTGACCAGCAAGGTTGACACAGGCCCAGCCAGGGCAGCGCATGGGTAGTGTAACCCAGTCTGGGGTGACGCAATCCATTCCTGAGTAGCGCAGGGGCTGACGCAGGCTACAAAGCTGACGTAAAGGGCTTCAGAGCAGCACTGGGGTTTCTAAAGACTGAAAAGGGCTGAGCTCTGTAAATCCCGTTTGAGGGTGTGAATCAGTCAGTTTTTCTGTCTCCGAAACATAGGTATTGCTACAGATTGTTTATTTCTCTATTTAGTTAACCAGTTTGGTGTCCATATTTGTTGTACTTAGAATCCACTTACTAATAAAACCCTCCAACAGCAGAAGACTGGTTTTCTCGCATTAGGTTTTTCTGGGGATAGTTATCCAGAAAATCCTGTGTGTCACTTTGTCATTGTGCATGTATTCAGTTTAGATCTGTATCTGTGTAGATTGTTAATGCGTTTACTTCAATGTTAATATTGAATATTTCAGATTAATAACTTGTCTAAGTAGGAGAAGTAAATCAAGATTTAATAGTAGGGTTTTTGCATAAGTAATATTCAGAAATTTTTACAATGCGGTCACTAGCCAGTGGGAAACCAAGGGCAAGAAATGGTCCCCGATATAGGTCTTGCTATATTTCAAGATCCCACTGTCGAATTTGCTTCAAATTTGGAGGGCCTCTAGGGAAAACCTCAACGCAGTTGAAGACCAAAACTCGAAGTGATTGGATGGCTAGATTGTGAGATAAGTGATGCCCTAGGTGACCTATGTAGGTTAGGCCTAGAAAAAGAGGGAGGTGAAAGAAATAAGCTTTAAATATGATCACTTATGGAAGGATCAGTGCCTAATCCTTTGGAAGAGATGGAGTCACGGAAGAATTTATAACTTGAAATAGATTCATCTAGTGAAGGAGGCCTTTAAAGAACTTCGCATGGCATTAGAGCATGCTAGAAGCAGCTTCAAGGTCTTTACACTTCGATTTTGCAATATTTGATGACTTATCAAGATAAATTTGACACAAATTATCTCTAGGGATATTCACTCATTCATATATGGCCCATGACATGATGCAACGTTATAAAGGATCAAATTTCCACAATTTCGCATAAGAAAATTTCAGCGTAGTATAGCGAAAATCCCAGCAACATGCACGTGACAAAAGTAGTTAACAAAAATAGCATTAAAAGAGCACTTACATGTAAGAAAAGAGTATATCCAATCATCAAGATATGTCAATAGAGAAGTTCCAAGACAAAATGAAAGAGATCCAAACATCAAAATTTATCCATTCATTGTCGGGGACTGAGTGACTTAAGCCCTAGCTCAGGAACCATTTCATGCCCTTGGTTTCCCACTGGCTAGTGACCTCATTGGGATTATTGAATTCAAACCTCAGAGAAAAATTTTCCTTTGATCCTCCTCTCCTCCCTAATCAGGTCAAGCCCCTCATTAGGTGATCAACTCCATACCCTTGACCTAACTTTGGGTCTGCTTGGTCCCATGTGGTCCCACAACCTATTGATGCCAATTCCACAAAGATCACACAAAGACCAATTCTCCATAAGTATTTCCAGGCCTGGGAATCATCTTTGTTAGATATATGCCCAAACCCTAGCCTCAAGAATCCTCTTAGCCCTTCCTAGAGGGCATATCACCTTGCTCTCGAGCAAGAAAGCCATATAATTGAGTCTCTCTTGTGAATAGGCATTAGGAATCACTCCTTTCCCTCTCATTTTTCTATTCATCTTGTGATTCCTCCTTTATACCGGGTCTCTTCCCATCGGTGAAAGTCTGTAAAGAGCAAGGAGCCTTAGCTGAGGTGACAGTGGACTATCGCTCCATTGTTTCCCTTGACATAGTAGTTGCCCTATAGGATCCCCTCCTAGAACCCCTGCTAGTATGAGCAGTAACAGGACCAAAATGAGAAGCATGTCCTTTTCAACCTTGAAGTATAGGTTTGGATCAGCATAGCTCCTCGTAAATCCCAGCTTCATAAGATAATTCTCAATCCTTTCGTACCAAGCCCTAAGGCCTTGCTTCAACCCATAGAGAGCTTTCTTCAACCTGCATACATGTGTCCTTCAATCTTGTACTTCGAACCCCTGACGTTGTTCCAAGAAGACTTCCTCCTTAAGCGAGTCATGCAAGAAAGTAGTCTTGACGTCCATTTGATGTAGGCTCCATCCTTGATTGGCAGTGAGGGCAATAATAGATCGGATAGTGGTATATCGGGCAATCGATGCAAATAGCTCGTCATAGTCCACTCCTTCCTTTTAAGAGAAGCCTCGAGCAACGAACTTTCCCTTATATTTTTAAACACTCCCATCAACTCCACGTCTAATTTTGTAAATCCATTTTGAGGTGACCACAGGCTTGTCCTTAGGTTTAGGCACAGCGTCCCAGACATCATTCTTCATGATAAATTCATATTCCTCATTCATCGCATCCTTCCATACTTGGTGTTTTACAGCTTCTTCGAACATACATGGTTTAGCTTGAACAATAGTACTCATGGCAGCCAAGTACCCTTGATACCTGTTCGGATTCTTACTTTCAAGAAATGTCCCTCTTGGAGTAGTATGTCTTTCAGCATCTTCGAGAGTATCTTTGAGCCATACAGGTCGTTTCCTTGAGGTAGAGGGATCACTGGGAGGTGGATCAATAAGATCCATCAAGCCTTCAACATCGGGCATAGGCTCATCCGTCAAAGGTTCATCATGTTTTTCCGCAACATCATCATTGTCCTTCCTTGGGATAGGGAGATCTTCATCAAAGGAGACATCACGACTTAATTTCACAGCTCTTTGACCAGGCACATAGAATTTATATGCCTTTGAATTTTCACTGTAGCCGACGAATATACCTTTCTTCCCAGAAGCTTCCAACTTATTTCTTTTCTCTTTAGGCACATGAAAATACATCGAACAACCAAAGATTCTAAAATGTGAAACATTAGGTTTCTTAGCAATGAAGACTTCCTCAGGTGTCTTGAAATCCAAAGCTTGATTCGGGTTCCTATTTTGAACATATACGGTGGTGTTGGCAGCGTCTCCCCATAAGAACTTCAATAGATCTTGATCATGGAGCATGGCACGGGTGTCTCCCATGATTGTTCGATTCTTTCTTCAGCAACTCCATTTTGCTAAGGAGTGTATGGAACAGTTGTCTCCCTCTTAATGCCAGCCTCTCTGCAAAAGTCATTGAATTCATTTGATTCATATTTGGTTCCATTGTCGGTCCTCAATATCTCGATCTTCTTCCCTATTTGATTCTCCATCAATGCTTTGAAAGAACAGAACCATTTGAACACTTCATCCTTCCTCTTCAAGAAATAGATCCATGTTTTGCGTGAGAAGTCATCCACAAAGATTGCATAATATGAAGACCCTCCCAACGATGTTATGGGCAACATACCCGATAGGTCATAATGGATCAACTAAAGAATATTGGTTGTCTTGCTTTCACTAGAAGAGAATGGTCCTTTTGTATGTTTCCCAGCTGCACATCCCTGGAAAACCCCTTCATGATTCATATTAAATTCGGGCATCCCTGTGACCATCTTCCTTACCCCAGGTAAGGCTTTGTAATGTAAGTGGGAAAATCTCTAGTGCCATAGCTCAGATTGAAGAACAATGTCGCTTGCCAAAGCTCCCAAAGGACTTCCAACTAATTGATAGAGACCATCAACCCTAAATCCAAGAGTAAATGCATATTTAGGGTTTCTTTGTCAAATACGTACCCATCAATGAATGCTACCTTGAATCCTTTGTCTTCCATAGCAGAAATAGACACCAGGTTCTTCTTCAAATCGGGTACATACAATACTTCTTGTAGATGAATGGTCTTGATTCAAGTGAAGAGTGAAAATACCTATCTCATTCACGGGGTAGGTGGCATTATCTCCAAGTATAATTTCTAGATTAGTCTTCTTTTCAACCAAATTTGAGAGGGCCTCCTTGTACCCAGTGAAGTGTCTTGAGACTTCACTATCAATCAACCAATGATCCAATGTATCCGAAGCAGAGGCAGTAGATAGAGCAGAAATAAGATAAAACTCATCCTGTTTTTCTACAACATTACTTTCATCATACCTAGCATTTCTTGTCCTTTTGGGAGGTCAACCATTTCCATTACAAGCAGCGACAACATTCCTCTTTCCTTTGTTGTTGAACCTGTTGTTCCTTCGACTGCCATTGCCTTTGAAATTGTTGTGGTTGTTGTTGTCATCATCCCTTCAAGTATTCCTTTTGGGAGGACACTCTCTAGCATAGTGACCGAACCTATTGCAATTGTAGCACCTTCCTTTTCTTCCTTCCTTGAATCCCTTCTTAGATCCTTGATCCTATCTCTTTGGACCAACATTATTCTTCCTTTTTGCATGAGTGGAGAAGGCAGTAGGTTCATTTCCATTTGAGGGCTCGTCTCTCTCCATCATCTTTGTCTCCCCTTAAGTGCATTTAGCCAATAACTCATTGAAACCAGGTATCCTATCATTGTTGAGAATAGTGGTGACAAATACATCCCAAGGTCTTGTAAGACCTCCTAGTGCAATGAGAGTGAGCTCCCTGTCAGCAATAACTTTTCCAATAGATAGTATGTCATTCTTGATTTGTGTTATTCTCATGAAGTCGGATTGGATAAACTCCCCTTTATCCATCTTGATATCCTTCAACTTGTTTTTGAGAAAGGGGATTTGATTTGCATTGTTCACTTTGAACATCCCAACCAACTTATCATATATCTCCTTAGAAGTTCCAAAATCATAAATATAGGCAACCAAATGCTTTTGAATAGAGCCAATCAAAATTTTCTTTGCTTTGACCTCACCTTTTCTATACTTCGTTTTAGAAGCATTTGGTGCATTTGAAGGAGGCTCCACCACTTTTCCCTATACATAGTCCAATACTTCACGCTCCTTCAAAGTCAGATCCAAAGTCATCTTCCATGCATGATAATCAGATTTATCATTGAGCTTGTCCTCAGTCTTGAAGTAAGATCTAGATGCCACGAGGACTTGTCCAATAGATCTCTTAGTGATTGTTTTTCTCTCCCTTGCTTGGGATTTGTGTTCACCTGGGTTCTAATACCATGTTAATTTTAGATAACAATGGTATGTTCTATGCTTAGCACAATTGCTTCAATGTCCTTTCAATGACAATTTCCAATTTAGTTTTCCACTAGCAATCACAATAACTATAGACGGAACATGAACAACAAAATGTAGAAGACAAGCCAAGGCAAGAGAATACCAGATTTGGTGAATGTTAGGGAAAAACCCCAAGATGGGGAAAACCCCTTGATCAATTTTTCTTATTATTATATCAAACGTTCAACAGAGAGAGAGTACAAAAGTCAAAATTGACTTGCCAAATGATGATCAAAGCAGTGCTGTCAAATCTGTAATTTTCCCGCAACAGTCAACAGCCCTAACCAGAAAGTCAACGTTGGTCAAAGTGTTAGGATATTCCTACACATAGGAAATAGTTAAGAATAACTTAGTCTAGTGTAGAGTTAGGTAAAGTGTGTTTCTTTACCATGTACATTTGTAACTTATAATCCGATGGTCACGATTTGTAGTGATCCGACGGTTATCTCTCTCCTTGGTATTAACGACACTTGATACATGGCTTAGCACCCGATTGATCCATGATCTCTATTTAAAGAACATGGAGGGTCATTTGTCCGGTAACTGTTTATGAGAGAAACATATGTAACTTCTCTTTTTATATTAATAAATTCCCTGAAGTGGTCGCGTTGGCTCAGGCCATGAACTGTTTCCCTCTTCGAGGGTTTTAACCACGTGATTATACTGGTGTACTGATTTGTGATCTATTTGTGAGCGGTGACCTTTGGTTCTTGATCTAAGGAACTTACCCTGTAAATTCCTACATGGTATTAGAGCTATTTTGAGGGTTGCATCCATTGTTGATCAAAATCCAAAGCCGGTTTGACTGCATGCGAATGTCGTTTTGTAGATCTACTATTTCTGAACATTTTTGGGCTTGGAGAACTGCTTTGTTGTGCTTGGAGCGTCTGTTACAGTGACGAACGCCTTTCGTTTAATGTGAAAAGGTTTCCAGCGGCCCAAGTTATGACAGTTTAGATCTGGAGGTATAAAGTATCTGTTTTGCAATTATATTTGTTAATAGTTCTACTTATTTCGGTTCCCTTTGTTTATTTTCAGTCTTTAGGTTTTATTTATTTGTCAGATCTATACCCTCTTCTCTGTGTATGCTCTTTTCTCTGTGCTGCGTGCGATCTCGGCAAATCAGAAACAAGAAAAGGGATTTTTTTGCTACGTATGCTCTTTCGCCGCATCTTTGTGCGATCTCGGGAAGTCAGAAATAGTGAAAAAAATTAGTTGCCAATAAGGCTAACCGAATATCTAACATTTTGCCGTAAGGCTTTGCATTTCGTTTTTTTTGCTCAGTTTTTGTGTTTTTTTGTGCAGGAAAAAGCACGCACACCGAAGAGTAAAAAAAAAACCCCCTTCCTCCTTTCAAACAATAACAGAATCCTTTTACTATCTCACTTGGTGAGGAGTTAGTTTATGAGAATAGAGGTCTTAGGTTCAAGTCCCTTTCTCAAGCTTCTTTTTGTAAAAAGTTTTTGTTAAAGGGGCGGGATTTTTTTTTAAAAGTTGAACTTCATCACCAAATTTCAAACCGTTCCCGTAACTATTTAGCATCTTCAACTCGTTTTTTCAAAACGACATAACTTCTTCATCCGAAAGCCGTTTTTCGAGCCGTTTTTTTTTTAATCAGCCTAATTTTTCGAGATCTTTCCATTGGAGCAGTTAGTTTCAGTTTTTCTCAGCTTCAATTTTTTTAAATGGAAAGTGCATGCCCGATTATTCTTAACAGCGCCAATTATTTCCAATGGCTACCTCACATGGTAGATATACTTAGAAGTAAAGGGCTTTATAGAATAACCACAGGGCAATAGACTCACAAGCGTAATAGATGTGTCACACACCCTCACTGATGGACATAAATTGGAGAGACTTGGAGGTCATTTGCTCATCAACTCATCACACATTCTCTCATTGTGATCTGATTGGTTCAATAGTCTTTGGAGGCCTCTTTCCTTCACACGTACAGAGTTGAAGCTGTTGTTTTTTTGCCTATCTATTTAGGGTTGTTTTGCTGAGCGTTAACCAGCGTTCACTGTGGTCAAGTCTTGACCATTTGACCTCAAACTTTTGCTAAAATTCCGATTTTGGAAGGTCGTACAACTAGGCACAAAATCAAGGAAAAAGGAGCAGTTTGACCGAAGCCCTAATCTGCAGCGTTGACTTTCTGTTGACTATCTTGCGTTAACTTTTGGTCATAGTATTAAAAATCAGCCGGCTTGAACCAGAAACCGATCAAACCGGTCGATTCATTAGCTGACCAGGTCAAACCAGTAGAAAAACCTGGTTCAACCCTCCTCTTCGCCAAAAAAACTAGTCCAACCGATGCTAACCGGTCGGTTTATGGTCAAACCGGCCGGTTCATTGCTAGGCCAACTATGGGCCCCACATAATGCAATTCTTTGAGTTTTGGAGCTTTTTTGAGGGAAATTTAGGGTTGTTTTCCTCCAAAAATATCCCCTCTAAGAAAAGTATGCCTACCCTCTCATTTTCCTGACACATCCTGTTGTTACTTAAATTTTTAACATTACCATGAAATGACTCAGGATGTTTAAAAGTGGTTTCGACCTCATTGGATTTCATATGGAGAAACTAGAATTTAGATTTCACTCAAAATTCAACAGACTTAATGGTTTTCAGGGTTTCATGGTTTGGGGATTTGCAATGTTTCCATTTGATTCTATCATGTGTAAGAGTATGAGATTGGCATTTGATCAAGAGCATGAAGTCCTTTAAAAACCTTGATGTTGGTGGCATTGATTGTTGAACTTTTTTGATGTTGGTGGTATTGATTATTGAACTCCCCTACCGTGGCCTTAACAAGAATGTACCCATTCACTCAAAGGAAAACAACTAGTTAGGCATGCTAATCGTTTTCTACCGCATTTTAAGGTTGAGGAGATGAACCCTTCACTCAAACCAAAATCATTGGTTCGGCATGTTAAACTTTTTCAATTTCTATCATGTTATAAGGTTGAGCAATCCAAGTCTAAAGACTTTGAGATAGATGATATTTATGTATCTCTTGTTGATGATCCCATTTCTACTAGCGATGAATCAATGATGAATTTCATGAGAGATCATGTTGCTCAATGATTTGTAATTTTGATCTCTATTTTTGCTATTACTACTACTACTAAAGTTGTAGAGGAGTTTTAGGAGTCCTCAAACTCTGAGCCATATTATTTATGTAGCTCATGTTGATGATCCCTTGTCTAGTAGTGGTGATGATTTTGATCATGATGAGGATTGATCATGTTGTTGATCACTAATATGTAGTCTTGTATTAGGCCAATGGCCTCATAGCTTGTAGCATTGTCTTTGGACTTTATGGGCCATTTGGAGCCTCATTGCTTATGTACTTTTCGATGATATGTATTGCACTCGATGCCATTTTGATATATTCACCTTTACATGGTATATAAATGAGTAAAATTTGCATATTTTGTCTCTATTGGCTTGGAATCATGGTTGCAAATCTTTAAAATAGTTTTTTTTATTAAAAAATAATTATTTAATGTATTTTTTTTTTAATCCGGTTCGTTTAGACTTGACCAGTACCGGTTAGACCAGTTCCAGTCCGATTACCGGTTCATTAGGTCCACCGGTTCTGGTTTTTAATACTATGCTTTTGGTTGACCAACATTGACTTGTGATGAGTTGTCTTTGAGGGTTGTGTGTGTGACACTTGGAGGGTTCGCTGATCTAAGAAAGACTTTGTTCGCTGATGCATCATGTTGACTGTCGTAATGCACAATATCCTATATCTTTGTTGGACAAGAAGAAATCTGATCTATATTTGGCTTGTCTTCTATTGATCTATTATTGTGTTCTATCAACATTTTACTTTCATGCTTATGTGATTGTTAAATTGAATCGGGCCTAAGAAAGATTGAAGTAAAATTGCATTAAGCATAGAACACTCCATCGTTATCTAAACTTAAAATGGTATCAAAGCTGAGGTGAAGACAAAGCCCAAGCTAGTGTGAGAAGCAATCACCGAAGAAGAAATCCTATCAAGGATCAATGGCCTCCTTAACCTATAAGAGTTTCAAGTCTGATGATAAATTAACTGATAAGTCTAATTATCATGCATGGAAGATGTCCTTGGATATGGCACTAGAAGATATGTCATGGACTATGTGCAGGGGAAGATTCAAGAGCCTCCATCAAATGCAGTTGTTGCCACAAAGATGAAGTATAGAAAGGGTGAAATCAAAGCAAAGATGATTATCCGAGATTCTATTCATAAGCACTTGGTTGCTTACATTTTTGAGCTAAGCACATCTAAAGAGATGTATGATAAGTTGGTTAGCATGTTCAAGGCTAGCAATGTTAATCAAGTTCTTTTCTTCGAGAATCAATTGAAGAATATCAAGAAGGGTAAGGATGAATCCATTCAATCCTATTTTATGAGGCTCACTGAAATCAAGAACAATCTTCTAGCTATTGGAGAAGAAATAGTTGATCGAGAGATGGTTCTCATTGCGCTTGGAGGTCTCCCCCGTGGTTGGCATGTATTCAATCCCACTATTCTTAATAATAATGTGATTATTGATTTTGATGAAATATTGACGAGATGCACTCAAGAGAAAACAAGAATGATGGAGAGAGATCATCCCTCTAATGGAAATGGAGGTGACCCTACTGCCTTCACCGCTCATGCAAAGAAGAAGAACAATGGTGGTCCGAGAAATCAAAACCATGGAAGAGCGAGGCCAAAAGGAAGGAAGGGAAGATGTTACACTTGTAACAAGTTTGGTCACTATATAAGAGAGTGCCCTAATAGAAGGGACTCTCCCAAGGATGATGACAACAACAACTCCAGGGGGAATGGCAATCAAAGGAACAACTGGTTCAAAGGCAAAAAGAAGGCTCCCTCTGATCATAGTGAAAATGGGCAACCTTTCAAGAGGTCAAGAAATTCCAGGTACGATGAATCTAATGTTGTTGATAATAAGAGAAATGAATTTATTCTTGTATCTGCCCTCTCTGTTGCATCTCCTCCCGACACCCTGGATGTCTGGTTGATTGATAGTGGTGCTTCAAGGCACCTCACTGGTTATAAAGAAGCCCTCTCTGATTTGATTAAGAAGGATACAAATCTAGAAATTATCCTTGGAGATAATGCCACCTATCCCGTGAAAGGGACGGGGACTGTGACCCTTCATCTATCTCAAGGTCAGTTTACAAGACGTGTTGTACGCACTTGATTTGAAGAAGAAACTTGTGTCTACTTTGGCAAAGGAAGACAAAGGCTTCAAGGTGGCATTCTTTGATGGAAAGGTACGTATCTGGATGAAGAACTTCAAGGAAGCTCTTACTATTGGTTTTAGAGATGATACACTCTACCAGGTTGGAGGAAGTCCATTGGGGGCTATGTCATGTGATACAACTCTTCCAACAGATTTATGGCACCGGAGGTTTGCACACCTTCATTACAAAGCCCTTCCTGAAGCAAGGAAGGTGGTGACAAGGACGATCGAATTTAAAAATGATCATGAAGGTATATGTCAGGGTTGTGCCGAAGGGAAGCATACAAGGGGACCATTCCCCTCTAGTGTCACAAAGACAACTGATATCTTGCAGTTAATTCATTTTGATTTATCTGGTATGCTGCCCGTGACATCCTTGGGAGGATATTCCTATTACATGACTTTTACAAATGACTTCTCCCCAAGACCTGGATATATTTCTTAAAGAAGAAGGATGAAGCATTCAAATGGTTTCGTACCTTCAAGGCCTTGGTGGAAAATCAAACCGAGAAGAGAATCAAAGTTTTGACCGACAATGGGACCAAATATGAGTCAAATGATTTCAATGACTTTTGTAGAAAAGCTGGCATTAAGAGGGAGACCACAATTGCATATACTCTTGAGCAAAATGGTGTTGTTGAAAGAAAGAATAGGACCATTGTGGAAGTTGCTCGCGCCATGCTATGTGACCAAGGTCTTCCGAAGTTTCTATGGGGAGAAGCTGCGAACACTTTTGTGTACATTCAAAATAGATGCTCGCATTCTGCTCTAGACTCCAAAACTCCCGAAGAAGTCTTCTCTGGTAAGAAACCTGATGTTTCTCATTTTAGAGTTTTTGGTTGTCCTGTTTACTTTCATGTGTTGAAAGAAAAGAGAAGCAAGTTGGAAATGCTTCTGGAAAGAATGGAATGTTTGTGGGCTACAGTGAAACTTCGAAGGCATATAGAATCTATGTGCTTGGTCAAAGAAAAGTGGAGCTATGCTACGATGTCACCTTCGATGAAGATGTTGTCCTCAAGAAAGTGAGAAATCTTCCTAGCTCCAAGGAAGACAAAGAAGATGAAGACGCAGGGAACCAGGAAGAGTCGAAGGATGAATCGATGTCGATGTTGAAGGACCTATGGATCCTATTGATCCACCTCCTTCAAATAAGAGAAGACCGTCATGGCTTAGGGATACTCTCACAGATGCCGAGAGACATATTGCCCCAAGAGGGGCATTCCGTGAAAGCAAGAAGTCGATAGATACCAAGGGTATCTAGCAGCCATGAGTACAATTGTACAATATGACCCTGGATCATTTGAAGAAGTCATAAAGCATCAAGTTTGGAAGGATGCTATGCACGAAGAATATGAGTCCATTATGAAAAATGATGTCTGAAGTGGTCCCGAGACCAGAGGAAAAATCTGTTGTCACCTCGAAATGGCTTTATAAGATCAAGCATGGATCTGATGGTAGTGCTGAAAAGTACAAGGCAAGATTTGTTGCCCGAGGCTTCTCTCAAAAAGAGGGCATAGATTATGATGATATATTTGCACCTGTGGCCCACAATACTACCATTCGATCTATTATTGCCCTTGTTGCAATGCAAATATGGAGTCTCCATCAGATGGATGTGAAGACCGCTTTTCTGCATGGTTCTATAAAGGAAGAGGTATATGTGGAGCAACCTTTAGGGTTCGAAGTCCGAGAAGAGACACCTATGTATGCAGGTTGAAGAAAGCCCTCTATGGGTTGAAGCAAGACCCCAGGGTTTGGTATGAGAGGATAGATAGCTACTTGATGAAGCTAGGCTTCACTCGAAGTAATGCTGATCCAAACCTTTATTTAAAGGTTGATAGAGAAAGGCTTCTCATTCTTGTTCTCTATGTGGACGATCTCTTCCTAGCAGGTGCTGACCCTCTCATTCATCAGTGTAAGAGGGAGCTAGCTTCCGAGTTTGAGATGAAAGACCTAGGATTGATGCACTACTTCCTAAGCTTGGAGGTCTGGTAGAGGCCAAGCAAGATTTTCCTTTCTCAAAGAAAATATGTCGTGAAGTTGCTGGAGAGATTTGGTACTGTGGACTATAAGTCTATGTCGACTGTTGATTTTTCAGCATCGGAAAGTGTTCCAGGTCTCAAATTTTGTGTAGAGACTTGGACAACAATTATCCAGAGAACCCATAAATCGTTTGTGGAAATTCCACTCGGATTTTGATTTTTTTAAATAATTAAATATTTTAATGCAGTCCCTAAGTCTAAACTTAGCGAAATTAAATAATTAAAGGGTATTAATAAAGCAGAGTGAGAATCTTCTAGAAAACAAAGATCAAGTCATCTTTTAATCTGAGCCACTAATTAAAGATATAATCTCGGTCGTTGATTTGTCGGCGAGAAGACTATAAGAAGAGGCTTGAGGGTCATTTGAAAATCAAGCCGGGCACATTCTCGATACCCTAAGGAAATCGATTCTGAAGTAAGAGAATTCGATTTCAGTGGGTGAGTTTGTAGAGGCGAGGTTGCAGAGACAGAGGAAGGAGAGAGAGATCAGCAGACAGAGAAGAAGCAGAAGGCAGACGGGTGAAGGGAATGCAGTGTTGGGCAGCAACATCAAGCCCTCCACGCAAAGTTACGCAGTCCCTCCTTGGATTGTGCAGAGAAGCTACGCAGAATGACGCAGAGGGTCTAGGAGGCCATCTCTTGTGTCGGAAATTCTTCCAGGGTGTCTAGAAAATTCACATCAAGTGTATGCTATTTTATTTTTGCTCACCAAGACTTCTATAAGAGATATTTTCATTGTTGAAGATAAATACAAACCCTCATCTGTTGCACCGGTTTTCCCACATTGGATTTTTTCAGGGACAATTGTCCAAATATAACCGTGTTCATATGGTTGTTTCTATTGTGCTATATGTATCATTTCTGTTCTTCTGCTTTTGATTAGAGTGAAGTATTGCAGCTGTGTTTATTTCAAAATTTATTGAAGCATCCGTAAATAACTTACCTAATAAGTAGGTGAAATAAATCAATCACTGGAATAATAATTTTCAGAATGAAAATTTCACATTCTATAAGAGCAAAAGGCTAAAGACAGAAAGTGAGGATCTGCCATGGACCAAAGATCCGACATTCGGAAGAGCCCATGTTGTTAGAAGGACTCACGCAGTCCTCCAAAGCACTTAGAAAAGCAGAGGGAGCACGACATGACTATACAAGCATTCAGACTAGAGGAGGATTTAGCTTGTGTGTCAAGCACGGCCCCTTTAGGAGTTTGGTATATTGACAGCGGATCTACCCATATGACAAGAGTTCGGGAATGTTTCTCGAGCTACCAAGAAGAGTAGATGAATTTCCAGATTACAATGGGAAACAAGGCCAAATGTACTCCCGTTGGACAAGGTACCATACTATTTCAGACAGAATCCGACAACAAGATTTAGGCCACAAATGTTCTGCATGTACCAGGGTTGGGGATGAATCTACTCTCAGTGTCTTAGCTCCAGAACAAGGGTTATGATGTATACTTCATTGGAAATAAAGTTTATGTCAAACACCCTAGCTAGAAAAAAAAGGCACAAATTGGAGTAAGGAATCACAAACTCTACAAGCTTCAGCTTGAATCCCCGGTGGCCCTAATCGGCAGTATGGACGAAAGGGATCTGAACGAACTATGGCACCGAAGGATGGGGCACTTACATCATGGAGCCTTGAAGATTCTCAAAAGGACTGTCATAGGAGCACCAGAACTTAGTACAAGGAAAGATGAGGTCTGCAGGGGATGCGTACTAGGAAAGTATGCCAAAGCAACGTTTCCAAGAAGCAGCAGCAGGGCAAAGGGTGTATTGGAGTTAATACACTCAAATATTTGTGGTCCAATGTCCACAACTGCTCTCAGTGGTGCAAAGTATTTTGCTACCTTTATTGATGACCATCCCAGGAAGACTTGGATCTACTTTCTCAAAATCATAGATGAAGTCTTTTCACGGTTCAAAGAATTCAAGGCGCTGGTAGAAAATTCAACCAGAAAGAAGATCAAGAAGCTGCGAACAGATAATGGTGGAGAATATGTCGATAAAGACTTCACCAGTTTCTGCGCAAAGGAGGGCATCAAGAGAGAATGGACAACTCCCTACAATCCATAGCAGAATGGGGTTGCAGAGAGGAAGAACAAGACCATTATAGAAGTTGCAAGGGCAATGCTATATGACCAAGACATGCAATACAGCAATGTTGTGCAAAACACGTTTCCTCTTAGAGCATTAGGGAAATTAACACCCGAGAGTGTGTTCACAGGCAGCAAGCCAGAGGTGAGCCATATCAAGGTATTTGGCAGTATGGTCTATTGCCATGTTCTATATGAGAAGAGGAAGAAGTTGGATCAAACTGCAGAGAAGGGTTATCTGGTGGGCTATAGTGAAAATGCGAAAGCATATCGCATCTATGTCCTAGAAAACAGAAAGATCTTAGTAAGGTGGGACATGAAATTCATGGAGGAGAGAGCCTTCAGAAGATCTCGGGAAATGACTACAGATACGTAGATTGAAAAGGATCCACTAGTTCTACCGCAAAGGCCTACAGAGGATGGACAGAGTGTCTCTCCACAGCACAAGGATTCTGAGGAGAGTTCCTTCGAAGAAGAACAAGAAGGATAGCAGGTAAGATCTCCCACCACCAATGGAAGACCGAGCAGAGAACTCCAACAAATTTTGAGGGATGCAGAGGATTTTGTTGGAAGCCCCCAGAGACGGGAAGAGGGTATGAAGGAAACTTGACAGATACCAAGCAATGGTAGCTCAGATTGAAGAACATTCTAGCTTTCGGGAGGCAGCGCATCATCAGGTGTGGGTAGATGCCATGGTGGAAGAATATAGCTCCATCATGACAAACGATGTCTAGGAAGTTGTCCCTAGACCACAAGATGTTGATTTATGGTAGCATCGGATGTGCTCTAGCCTTGTAATCTTGTATATGGGCTAAGACACATGTATTCCATAATACCCAGAAAGAATTTTGGAAGATTCCACTTAGAGATGGTTTAATTAAAATAATTAATCATTTTTTTAATGTTTTCCTAAGCGTAAACTTAGGGAAACTGATTAATTAAAGGGTATTAATTAAACTTAGTGTGAATCTTTTAGAAAAAATCATGGATCACCTCCAAATTAATCTTGGCCCTTGATTATGTTTTAATCTTGGCCGTTGCAGGTTCAACAAAAGAATATAAGAAAGAGGGTGAGGGGCCTATGGAAAGACACATCAGACGGAGAAAGAATCAAGAGTTTGATTTCTTCAGTGAGAGGAAGAATCGAAGTGGTTCTCATTTGCAGAGATGGGAAGGTGAAATCTCTAGGAGGGAGAATTCTAAAGCATAGAGAATGCATGAAGAGGAGTGAGAGAGGAGCCAGAGCATCAGCGCAGAGTTACCCTAGCAGCAATTACGTTGGGCCAGCGCAGAGAAGCAAAGGGAGTTACGTTTTCTGTTGGAGGGATAGTTGAGGTTTCATCAGGTGTCAGGAGGACGTTTCAAGAAGGAAGGAGCACTCTAGTCTCATATAGCAGCAAGCACAGAAGCAACCACGACAAGCAACAAAAGTAGTGACGCAGTGACAGCGTGAGTGACGCAATGACAGCGTGTGTGACACAGTCACTGCGCAAAAATCATGCAGAGCTAGTCAGTGTGGGTGCAAGTCAATGACGGAACTCAAATGGTGATGTGATAATTGTCTCACTCGGCCTTTTCTCATCAGGATTCTTCAGGTGATTGATTGACATTTACAATCACACATTTGTACTCAGAATTTCTGCATAATAAAGAAACCCTCAGATCTGCTGCACCAGTTTTCCCACATTGGGTTTTTCTAGGGACAATTGTCCAAAAATAACTGTGTCTATGTGTGATTACTTGTGCTATTTTTTACATGTGCTTTGTTGATCGTGAAGTTTGCAGCATATGTTATTTTGTTATTTAACATGAGAAATGTTAAATAATTGTGTTTGATAATGCAATAGAAGAAATTTAATAAGTAGCTGCAGTAGAATTCTCCATTATAGAATTTTCACATGGTATCAGAGCTGTCAAATCCAAAGGAAGCAAGGTCAAGAAAGGGACTGCGTAAACCAGAAGCTTCAGAGGGGATGCACCACAAAAAGAAGAAAGCACAGATAAGTATGACAGACTTAGATGTTTTATCCTCTAAGTTAAAAGAGGATGATACATGCCTAGCAAGTTCAGTATCTGCAGGAATCTGGTATATTGATAGCGGGGCTTTAGCTCATATGACTAGAGTACGAGAATACTTCTCGAGCTATAGGGAAGAGCAGATGAACTTCCAGATCACTATGGGAAATAGCACGAAGTGCACTCCAGTTGGGAGAGGATCCATAGTGTTTCAATCGGAAAGGTTGGAACCAGTGTCATGTTGGAAATATGATGCAATAAGTTGTCCTTGATGGAAACCTAATTGATGAAGTTTTCCTTGATGAAAACGTGATTGATGAGTTGCCTTGTGATAAGCAGCCTATGTGTTAAAGATGTACAAATGATGTATCTACAAGACAAAAGTGACAGAGAAATGATAAATGTAATATCTCACAATGTATACACAGGTCTGATGAAAAGAAGTCGCGTATACACGCGGATACGAAGAAGCAAAGTCGTGTATGCCTGTTGCACTCTAAACTTATGATACCAGGGGACATTACCATGGTATTAGCCCACAGTATTGAGCATTGTGTCGTCTATTTGATTCCGTCCAAGAATACCATCGGCATTTGTGTGGTTTTGGCTCATGGTATTGGTAAAGGCTAAAACTATATAAGAAGAAGAAGATTACAGTGCATAATGTGCATGTGTAAGGGTTGTTACTGAATACTTATCTCTGAAGTATATCTACATGGGATGAACTTTGTTTTATTGGTAGATCTGAATCTATGATGCACCCTTGGATACAATGATGGATCAGGATCTCTAGACCTGAAATGACTATGTACTTGATCTATTGAAGAGATGATGAGATCTATGACCTAGCGCATAATTACTGAAGTGAAGTGAAGAAATCTGGGTAAGTCTATACATCTAAAACATTCTACAAAGTTAATATTTACAGATCTATATGCTAGTTCGTCTCGATGAAAGCGTGTATATACGCAGCTTGTCTCAGAAAAGACGCGTATGGAAGTCAGGGTTTTTTAAAGCTTATTGTTGAGGTTATCTGTTTATTGCTGCTGTAATTATGTTGTCTGCCAATGAAGTCTTCATGTAGATCTGGGTTGCTTGAACACTGTATGTGTTGCTAAGTTGAGTATGTACAAATCTGATCAATGAGTGAGTAAATATGTTTAATGATGACTGATTGATTAAGGGTTTTGCAATACTGAAAAAGATATCTGACTGAAAGCCTCAGATCTGGTTCTGAGACTGATCATATTCTGTAAAATTAGTATTCTCAGATCTATACGCAGGTTGGTGTTCACGTGTGATGCTCTTGTGTGATGATTTATTCTGTTATTTCTATACATATTTACTGCTTAAGTATCTGATGCATAACTGATAAGCTAGGTTAAAGAATGTTTCTGAAAGTTCAACTAACAATAAAGTTATCTCAGCATACGCAAGTTTCTATTAGTGTATCCACGTATATACGCTAGTTCGGTTAATCAAAGTCGCGTATAGAAATCTGTATGAGAAAAGTAAAAGATTGTGATTATTGTAAATACTGATTCACCCCCCCCCCCCCAATATTTTTCCCAACAATTGGTATTAGAGCAGGTCCTTCTGAAGAAGCTTAATTGCTAAAAATAAGATCAGCGAAGATGAGCAATCAAGATGGGACAGCATCTATCAGGCCTCCTCTCTTCAATGGAAACAATTTAATCTTCTGGAAGACAAGGACAAGATCCTATCTTCAGTCTCTTGGAGCAAATGTATGGGCTATAGTTGAAGGAGGTTATCAATATCCAGCTTCAGTTCCAACAAATTCAGCAGCAAGAAAGAACTATGAAACCAATGCAAAGGCGGTCAATGCATTATTGGGAAGTTTGACTGAATCAGAATTTGTCAAAGTTATGCAGTTGAATACAGCAAAGGAGATATGGGACAAAATCATTCTGAGCTATGAAGGCGATGCCAAGGTAAAAAGTGTTGAACTCCAAACTCTCAGAATACAATATGAAAAACTCAGAATGCATAATGAGGAAAGCATTGCTAGTTTCTTTTTACGTCTAGATGATATTGTTAATCGTATGAGAAATCTGGGAGAAACCATAACTGACACTACTCTAGTAGAAAAGGTTTTAAGATCTCTAACTCCCAAATTCGAGTCAAAAGTGTCTGCTATTGAAGAGAAGCAGGATATACAAACTCTTACTATTGTTCAACTTCATGGGATTCTGACTGCATGTGAAATAAGGAAAGGAGGTCCATCTGAAGTCAAAGAAGTTGTCTTTAGCGCTGCTGCAAAAGGAAAGGAAGTAGAAGAACAAGAAGGATCAGGGTATGTTTCAGAAGAAGATGAGATAAATTATGTAAAGAAGCTACAACTTGGCACTGGAAGGTTCAAATGTAAGCTTCCTTTTAAATGTTTTGCTTGTGGAAGAGTTAGTCATTATGCTGCTAAATGTCCCCATAAAGATAATCATGAAAAGGGAAGGAAGTGGCAAAAGGAAATAAGAAACAGTTTATCAATAGAAAACGCTATTATACTCATGAAGATAGTGATGGTCTATCAAATAGTGAAGAAGGAGAATCTCATCAAGCTATTAGACTGCTCATGGCTTTTGAAAAAGACTCCAGTGAGGCTAAAGATACTTTTATGGATGCTTTAGAAGAAAACGATTTTCTTGAAGAAATAAATCAACTCAAAATATGTTTGGAAGAAAACAAAATTGCCATAGATACTCTAAAGAATCAACTTATAGAAAAGGAGAAGCACAATGAGAAATTAGAATGTGAAATAGTAAGTCTAAGAAAGGAAATTGAGAAAGTGAAAACTTTAAATCTTAGATTTGCTAAAGGATCTGAAACCTTAGATGAAATTATCAAAGTACAACGCTCTCCTCTTGTAAAGACATGTCTTGGATATATCGGAGAATCCTCTCAGTCTTCAGCACCAAGCTATCTAAATGCAGCTAAAGCCAACTAGCAACATTTTGTCACTCAGCAAAAGAACAAAGAGACTACACAGGTAAAGCATGACCACTTCAATTCAAGAAAGAACAATAATAGAAATATCAATCAGCAGGTAAACATAAATAGAAGGTTTCATGATCGCAGAAATTTCTTTTTTAATGGACAATGTTTCTCATGTCATAATTTTGGTCATAAAGTTGTACAATGTGTTGCATACAAAACCAATATGACCAGAGAAGCTAGAAAGCAAAGAAATGAGACTGGAGTAAAGAAGAATACTTACAACAAATTTTCTCCTCTTCAAGGCGAAATTGAATGTTCATATTGCAATAACTTTGGACATGAAGAATTTGAATGCAGGAGCAAACTTCAGCCAAAAGAACATATATCCACAAATCCCAAGGTATGGAGAAAGAAGGACTCACAAGATGAAAGTTGTGGCATAACGTTATTTGCAAAAGGAGAAGAAAATCAATGGTACATTGATAGCGGATGCTCAAAACACATGACAGGTGATAAAAATAAACTTCTTTCATATAATGCATTAGAGAAAGAAAAGAATGTTACTTTTGGAAATGACTCTCCTGCTATCATTAAGGGTAAAGGTTCTGTGTTTCTAAAAGAAAAGTTTAAAGCTAACAATGTTATGTATGTGGATGGGTTAAAGCATAGCTTGTTGAATGTAAGCCAAATGTGTGATCAAGGAAATGAAGTTGTCTTTAGTTCAAAAGAATGTGTAGTATGTAAACTTGACACAGGAAAAACAATAATAAAAGGAACTAGAACACCAAGCAATCTGTATATATTGAAAGGTGGCCAAGAGCAATGCTACTTAGGTAAATCTATAGAAAATTGGTTCTGGCACAAACGATTGGGACATTTGAGCTTCTCTCAAATAAGCAAATCTAGTAGACTCAAAGTTGTTCGTGATCTACCCAGCATCATTCTGCCTGAAAGTACCATATGCAAATCATGCCAATTTGGTAAGCAAACCAGGGTGCAATTCAATGCCAAATAAGGATCAGCAAGTAAGCCTCCTGAACTTATACATACTGATCTATGTGGTCCTGTAAGGAAAAAGTCACCCCGTGGAGAACAATACTACATTTTATTTATTGATGACTTCTCTAGAATGTATTGGATCGGTTTACAAAAACATAAGGATGAAGCATTTGAAAATTTTAAGATCTTCAAAGCTTTAGTTGAAAATGAATTAGATCTAAAAATCAAATGTCTTAGATCTGACCGAGGAGGAGAATATATATCAGATAAATTCTTTGATTTCTGTGAACATCATGGCATAAAAAGACAGTTTTTTGTAACTAGAACCCCACAACAAAATGGCGTGGCAGAAAGAATGAATAGAACAGTTCAACAGATAGCTTGTGCTATGCTTGATGAATTTGGAACTCTCGATACCTTTTGGGGAGAAACAGCACATACTGCAGTAAATATTCTTAACAAGGCTCATGTTCGTGTAAATAGTGATAAAACTCCTTATGAGCCAAAGGTATGGTAATCTTCCCACTGTAAAGCATTTTAGAGTTTTTGGAAGCCGATGTTTTATCAAAAACAATGATAAAAAACTTGGTAAGTTTGAACCTAGAGCAGATGAAGGAATATTTCTTGGTTACTCTTCTAGAAGTAAAGCATATAAATGTTACAATAAAAGACTTCGAAAGATTGTTGAATGTATTGATGTTGTAATTGATGAGTCTCTCACATCTCCTAAAACGGAAATAACAACAACAAATGAAGATGATGATGATGTATATTTTTCCTCATCAAATAGAAACACTATAGAAGGAGAACCCAATGAAGCACCAAAAGAAGATATATCTGAAAAGGCTCCATCTAGGTATGTTCAAAAGAATCATCCAGAATCTCAAATTCTGGGAGAAAAGGGATCAGGTGTCCAAACAAGAAGAACTCTTGTAGGATCCCCTAGCTATCTGGCATTCTTATCCACTATTGAACCACAGAATGTAAATCAAGCTAGTAAACATGAATGTTGGATTCAAGCCATGAATGAAGAACTTGATCAAATTGAAAAGAATCATACTTGGGAATTGGTTCCAAGACCTCATGATAAAAATGTGATTGGAACAAAATGGATATTCAAAAACAAGTTAAATGAAAATTGAGATGTTATTAGAAACAAAGCTAGACTTGTTTGTAAAGGGTATGCTCAACAAGAAGGTATAGACTTTGAAGAAACATTTGCTCGTGTAGCCAGACTTGAAGCCATAAGAATGTTTCTTGCTTTTTCAAGTTTTCAACAATTCAAAGTTTATCAAATGGATGTAAAATTTGCTTTCCTCAATGGTGATCTAGAAGAAGAAGTTAATATAGAACAACCAGAAAGATTCATTCTAGGAAATGATGAAAAACTTGTTTGCAAACTTAAAAAGGCTTTATATGGTCTCAAACAAGCTCCTCGGGCATGGTACTATCGTCTTGACAAATATCTTTAACAACAAGGTTTCACAAAGGGATCTGCTGACAATAACTTATACACAAAAATAGAGAATGATAAACTATTGATTATTGTTGTGTATGTTGATGACATCATTTTTGGAAGTAATGAAGAGTCCATGAGTCAGAAATTTGTTTCTATTATGCAGCAAGAATTTGAAATGTCTTTACTTGGGGAACTGTAATATTCCCAATTAGCTTTGCTAATTGGAATATTGCCTTTTTTTTTTGCTTTATTAGATAGCAATAATAAATAAAGTGAGAAATAAGAGGGGTCACCTCACTTTAGCCACCTCACTTTATAATAAAGTGTTCTTTTTTTCCTAGTAGGTTGACGTTGTGACTTAGAGAGGGCCTTGGGGGTCCACGTGGATGTGATGGAGGGGAAGCATCAGGCTAACCCCAGGTAAACTGCGCAGTTCCAGGGTGAGTTAAGGAGGGAGTTGATGTTATAAAAGGAGAGGCTCTCACCTCATTTGATTCATTCATGATATGATATTCTTATTGATAGTCAGACTTGTCTGCTTCAGCACGCCGATTGTTTAGTCGGTCTGCAGCACTGTTTAGTGCACGAGTGTCTCCGATCGGAGATCTCACCCTTAGCCTCGGGGGACTTCGAGTGCCTGCCCTGGTAAGGTTTTTCTGGTTCTACCCTCAGCTTCGGGGGACTTCGAGTGCCCGCCCTAGGGAGGTTGTTCTGAGTCATTTTTCAGTAGAGCAGCAGCAATTTCTGAAGATTATCTGAGGAGGAGAAAGCCCTCTTGTGGCTGCGCAGAGCAAGAGGAGGAAGGACGTTGAATCTGGAAGGAGAAGGACGCTGTCCCATCTGGAGAGAGGACGCTGTACCTTTCAGGAAGGGAGGACGCTGGCCAAGAAGGACGCAGTCCAGTCTAGCAGGAGAAAACGCTGTTCTGAGGGGCAGAAGGACGCTGTGAAGCCCTAGAGTGAGGACACTGTCCATTTCTGAAGGTAAGAGTTGCAGATCTGAAGGTTTATTGCTAGATCCAGTTGTGGAAAGGGTAGATCTTGCAGATCTAGTCTTGTATGTGGCAGATCTAGTCTTGTATATTGCAGATCTGAAGGTTTGGCACCAGATCCAGCTGAAGGAGTGATAGATCTGAGGAGATATTGACAGATCTAGTCCAGATCTGAAAGGGTAACACCAGATCTAGCCCTAGGGGCTGTAGATCTGAAGAGATAGTTCCAGATCTAGTGTAGATCTGAGGGTTTAATATCAGATCTGATATTGGAGGACGCAGTTCAGAGAGGGAAGGACGCAGATCTGATTGGAGGCTTCAGATCCATCAGGTGGGACGCAGATCTGAGGAGCAGGCTAGTGTGAGAAGGGCTCATCACTGTCAAGATCCCCGTAGTGCATCCATTTGTCTGAGGATTGAGGGCTTAGCCGCACTGTCATACCGTCACTAGCAAAGATGTCAGCCAGAGGGGTTTTCAGCCTGGGATCACCCTGGGCCCGCGTCTCATCACTGCTGGCTTCTGTACATCAGATTTACTATTATTTGGTGTGCTACATTCTTGTATGGAGGGCTGCGCCTGCCTAGGGCAGATAGTGCAACGATTCCGATTTCTTGTATTACTCTCCATGTACTTTCTGATTAATAAAATGGCTCAGATTCTGGTATTACATGTGTCTTGATTCAGTGATCTGGTTCGGTATTGTTTCCTTTCATATCTGTCTGGCATATTTCTGTTTATTACTGCTTATTCCCTTTTGGGGATATTACAGTGGTATCAAAGCTCTGATCTGGCTCAGCCTGTGGTGCTAGTACTCTATGGCACCGAGAGGTCACCCCACTCTCCTTGGGGGAGGTGATTCTGATTCAGAAGAAGAACGGAGGAATCCAATGGAGGCTATGTTGGCAAGATTGGCTGAAAAGTTGACTGAGAAGATGGATGCAAAGATGGATGCAAAGATGGATGCATTCATGCAGGAGGTAACCAGGAAGGTTGCAGGGGGACCGCAGAAAGAACCCCCTAGGGTCTTTCAGGTGGGGGAAGGATCAGGAACATCTAGTTGCATACCAGATGCTATACCCATTGTGTCAGCGCAGAAGGCCGATTCCATGGACACGCGACCTACCATGCCTACTTTCCCGGTCGAGGAAGTGGAGCAAACGGCATCAAGAGATGAGGGTCCCGATCTACATGCAGTTTGGTTTGCAGATTGGCGAAGTTTGGGGCCGGAATTCATGGAGGCTCTCCCTTTCAATCAATATATGCAGTACCGAGGCGGCAGTAAGCCTCATGATCGGAATAAGGGACGGGGTTCCCACCGTGACAGTAACCGTGCAGCCAGCAAATTTCATTTGCCGATGTTTGATGGGTCTCCAAAGACCACAGCCAGGTCATGGGTGGAAAAACTAGACCTCTATTTTCAGCTTAACCAGATGTCGGAGAAGGAGGCCATTAAGATGGCTGCATTACATCTAGAGGGTGAGGCCCAGAACTGGTGGTTTCATGGGTTGACCACACTGGGGCATTCCACAGTGACTACAGATGCTGAGTTCACCAGGAGGGTGGTGAAACGTTTTGATCAGAAGGACCCAGATCAGCCTTTCCTCGAGCTAACCAAGCTCAAACAGACAGGTGGTGCAGAGGCATACATATCAGACTTTTTGAGGGTTTCAGTGATGGTTCCTGACATATCAGCAGCTCGGTTGGTCACGATGTTCCTGGACGGGCTATCAGAACCACTTCGTGGTCTAGTCCGGTCAAACAAACCGGCCACACTTCAGGATGCTATCAGCAGGGCCCGTGACCTACAGGATGTGTTGCCCAGGACTCGGCCACCTTATCCCCCGAGACAGGCTTTCCAGCCTAAGAGTAAGGACACGAGGGTTCCGCCTCCCAAGGCGAATCCCGGACGAGGACAGTATGATGATGAGGCTAGGAGAGAGCTGAGACGGAAGCGATTGTGCTTCACCTGCCAGGAGCCGTGGGCACCGGGACACAAGTGCACCGCAGGGAAGGCACACTTCATAGAGGTCTTCTCCGAGGGCAGCGGAGAAGAGGATGAGTTGGATGATGAGGAGGCAGGAGAGTGTTATGCAGCGCAGAGTGCTTTACCGCCTCCGCCACCCGATGCAGGAGAGGCATCATTTGCACCTACTGGGGGAGCTCTAGCAGCATTACGAGGAGTCCCCAAGTATCTGACACTGCGCGTACGTGGGACAGTACGGGGGCAGCGTGTCTCAGTTCTAGTTGACAGTGGGGCCACCCACAATTTCATCGATGCCCAGATGGTCGCACGGAGAGGCATACCCACGGAGAGCTTCGATGGGTTTTCTGTGTTGGTCCCAGGAGATCAGACCATGGCTTGTGCTCGATATGTACCAGAGTTATCAGTGACGATGGGCACCTATACTTTGACTGACCACTTCTTTGTGGTGGATATTCCGGACACCAATGTGATATTGGGAGTGCAGTGGCTTATCACTCTGGGGAAGGTCACAACAGATTGGAAAGCCTTGGAGATGGAGTGGAATGATCCCAAGACGGGAAGGCATGAGAAGATCCGAGGTCAGAACACATATCCGCCCCAGACAGTATCAGCACACAGCATGGATGCGACATTCCGCAGGGGAGATATAGAGTGGGCAGTCGAGTTGCGGGCTTCAAAGATAGTAGATACGGGAAGGGCGGTGCACCCTGATCTACAGACTCTTCTCGACAGATATGCAGTAGTGTTTGGGGACATTCCACCAGGACAGCCACCAGATCGGGGGTTTGAGCACACGATAGAGTTGGAGCAGGGGATACAGGCAGTGATCACCACCCCTTATAGGCATCCTAAGGCCTACAGGGATGAGATAGAGAGGGCCATTCAGGAGCTGTTAGCCCTTGGACACATTCGGCCCAGTACTAGTCCTTTCGCTTCTTCAGTAGTGCTGGTGAAGAAGAAGGACGGCACATTACGCATGTGCATTGATTACAGGGCACTGAACAAGAAGACTTTGAAGAATCGGTACCCCATTCCCAGGATCGATGAGTTGATGGACGAGTTGAGAGGAGCACTTTTCTTCTCAAAGATTGATTTGAGGTCCGGGTACCATCAGATACGCATGAGGGAACAGGACATTCCCAAGACTGCTTTCAGGTGTCATTATGGGCACTTTGAGTTTCTGGTTATGCCATTTGGGCTGACCAATGCACCTGCCACTTTCCAGTCTTGCATGAACCACATCTTCAGGGATCATCTGAGGAAGTTCATGCTGGTTTTCTTTGATGATATTCTCATATACAGCAGGACTTGGGAGGAGCACCTCCAGCACATAGAGACAGTTTTGCGCATCCTGGAGGAGCAGCAGTTCTTTGCCAAACTCTCCAAGTGTGAGTTTGGTTTGACAGAGATGTTGTATTTGGGGCACATCATAGGAGTGGATGGAGTGAGAGTCCATGACGAGAAGATCCGGGCTATCAGGGACTGGCCAGAGCCGCGGAATGTGACAGAACTTAGAGGGTTCATTGGTATCTGCACTTATTACAGGAAGTTCGTCAAGGGCTTCTCACAGCTTGCTGCACCCCTCACGGAGCTGACAAGGAAGGGGGCATTCAGTTGGACAGACACCGCACAGCGAGCTTTTGATAAGCTCAAAGAGGTGATGAGTAGTTGTCCGGTGTTGGCGTTGCCTGATTTCACTCAGCCCTTTATCCTAGAGTGCGATGCCTCAGGAGAAGGGATTGGAGCAGTTTTGATGCAGGAGGGTCACCCGATTGCATTCGAGAGCCGAAAACTCCTTCCACATGAGAGACTTTATCCTATCTATGATAAGGAGATGTTGGCCATTATGCATGCCTTGGCCAAATTCCGGCAGTACTTGGTAGGCGGCAGATTTAGAGTCAGGACAGATCATAATAGCCTGAAGTACTTTTTGGAGCAGAAACAGTTGCAGGAGAGGCAGCAGAAGTGGATCAGCAAGATCCAGGCTTATGACTTTGATATAGAGTATGTCAAAGGGAAGAACAATGTGGTGGCAGATGCCCTTTCTCGTAGACCATCTACATTATCCCTCATGAGCTTGGACGCTGATTGGAAGGCTCGACTACTGGTTGAGTATTCCAAGGATAGATTTGCATGCGAGGTGCTGGATGGACAGATAGCGGATAGCAGATACAGGGTGGCAGATGAGGTCATCTATTACAGGGATCGGATCTTCTTGACCGAGAGATCTCAGCTCAAGGAGAAGATACTCCATGCCTCTCATGATTCACCATTGGCAGGACATCAGGGGTTCACCAAGATGTACAGGGCCATCCAGGAGAGATTTGCATGGAAGGGCCTCAAGGAGGACGTACTCCAACATGTCAGGGAGTGCGAGGTTTGCCAGCGGAACAAAGGGGAGATGAACCATCCCGCAGGGTTGTTGCAGCCGCTTCCCATTCCCGAGGGGAAGTGGGAGAGTGTCTCGATGGACTTCATCACGGGTTTGCCCACAGTGCAGGGCAAGGACCGCATCTTCGTAGTAGTTGACCGGCTAACGAAGTATGCTCACTTCTTTGCCATTTCGGCACACTACACAGCAGCACAGGTGGCAGAATTGTTTTTCCGGGAGGTTTTCAGATTGCATGGTCTACCCAAGACCATTGTTAGTGACAGGGACAGCCGCTTTATGGGTGGATTTTGGCAGGAGCTCTTTCGATTGGTAGGGACTGAGTTGACACCGAGCACCAGCTATCATCCCCAGACGGACGGGCAGACAGAGATAGTTAACAAGTGGCTGGAGGGCTACTTGCGTAACTACGTCGGTGGGCAGCAGCGAGCGTGGCTGAAATGGCTACATCTGGGCGAGTACTGCTACAACACAACCCATCATATGTCTATCGGCATGACACCGTTTTATGCGTTGTATGGATATCATTCCTTGTCTTTTGTGGATGTGATGTTTGGGGTTAGCAGGGCTCCACGAGCCAAACTATGGATCCAAGAGAGCCAAGACATCCTCCGGACTCTCAAGGACAACATGGCTACCGCACAAAATCAGCAGAAACTATATGCAGACAGGGGCCGAGTGGAGAGACACTTTGAGGTAGGGGAATTGGTCTACCTGCGGTTACAGCCATACCGCCAATCTTCACTCAAACAGAAGGGGGCAGAGAAGCTTAAGCCTCGTTTTTATGGACCATACAGGGTGATTCGTAGGATTGGACAGGTTGCATATGAGTTGGAGTTGCCCCCAGGCAGCCGGATTCACAACATTTTCCATGTATCATGCTTAAAGAAGGCACTAGGCCAGCATGTAACAGTCACAGGGGAGCTACCTCCAACAGATGATGAGGGGCATTTGGTATTACAGCCGGAGGCCATTATTGACACCAGGGAGAGACAGCTGCGGAGCAGGAAGATCAGAGAGTTCTTGGTGAGATGGAAGAACCTGCCAGATGAGGATGCCACTTGGGAGGATGAGAAAATCTTACAGCACCCCTCACTTCAGTTGCTTGAGGACAAGCAACGTTTTGCCGGGGGAGACTGTAATATTCCCAATTAGCTTTGCTAATTGGAATATTGCATTTTTGCTTTATGTTGCTGCTTTAGATAGAAATAATAAATAAAGTGAGAAATAAGAGGGGTCACCTCACTTTAGTCACCTCACTTTATAATAAAGTGTTCTTTTTCCTAGTAGATTGACGTTGTGACTTAGAGAGGGGGCCTTGGGGGTCCACGTGGATATGATGGGGGAGGCATCAGGCTAACCCAAGGTAAACTGCGCAGATCCAGGGAGAGTTAAGTTTTGGAGGGAGTTCGATGTTATAAAAGGAGAGGCTCTCACCTCATTTGATCATTCATGATTTGATATTCTTATTGATAGCTAGACTTTGTCTGCTTCAGCACGCCGGTTGTTTAGTCGGTCTGCAGCACTGTTTAGTGCACGAGTGTCTCCGGTCGGAGATCTCACCCTTAGCCTCGGGGGACTTCGAGTGCCTGCCCTGGTAAGGTTTTTCTGGTTCCACCCTCAGCTTCGGGGGACTTCGAGTGCCCGCCCTAGTGAGGTTGTTCTGAGTACATTTTTCAGTAGAGCAGCAGCATTTTCTGAAGATTATCTGAGGAGGAGAAAGCCCTCTTGTGGCTGCGCAGAGCAAGAGGAGGAAGGACGCTGAATCTGGAAGGAGAAGGACGCTGTCCCATCTGGAGAGAGGACGTTGTGCCTTTCAGGAAGGGAGGACGCTGGCCAAGAAGGACGCAGTCCAGTCTAGCAGGAGAAAACGCTGTTCTGAGGGGCAGAAGGACGCTGTGAAGCCCTAGAGTGAGGACGCTGTCCATTTCTGAAGGTAAGAGTTGCAGATCTGAAGGTTTATTGCTAGATCCAGTTGTGGAAAGGGTAGATCTTGCAGATCTAGTCTTGTATGTGGCAGACCTAGTCTTGTATATTCCAGATCTGAAGGATTGGCACCAGATCCAGCTGAAGGAGTGACAGATCTGAGGAGATATTGATAGATCTAGTCCAGATCTGGAAGGGTAGCACCAGATCTAGCCCTAGGGGCTGTAGATCTGAAGAGATAGTTCCAGATCTAGTGTAGACCTGAGGGTTTGATATCAGATCTGATATTGGAGGACGCAGTTCAGTGAGGGAAGGACGCAGATCTAATTGGAGGCTTCAGATCCATCAGGTGGGACGCAGATCTGAGGAGCAGGCTAATGTGAGAAGGGCTCATCAGCGTTTTCCAGCATCCTGTAGCAGATCCATTTGTCTGGAGGATTGAGGGCTTGTGCTGCACCTGTTTCTGCGCTGTCACTAGCAAGGACAGCGTTTTCCAGCAGAGGGGGTTTTCAGCTTGGGATCAGCCCAGTTTCTGCGCAGATCATCACCAGTCTCCAGGGCAGCTTGGACGCTGTCATTATTTGCAGCCATTTCTTGTATGGGAGGGTCATCACTTGCCTAGGGCAAGGATAGGTGCACTGAGTCTGATTTCTTGTATTACTCTCCATGTACTTTCTGATTAATAAAATGGCTCAGATTCTGGTATTACATGTGTCTTGATTCAGTGATCTGGTTCGGTATTGTTTCCTTTCATATCTGTCTGGCATATTTCTGTTTATTACTGCTTATTCCCTTTTGGGGATATTACAGGAACTAACATACTTTCTTGGCTTACAAGTGCAACAAGCAACAGATGGCATATTTCAATCACAAGCAAATATCTCAAGCAAATTCTGAAGAAATATGGGATGGAAGACTACAAACCTGTAAATACTCCAATGGTAACTGGATGCAACCTCAGTTCTCATGATGATTCTCCCATGGTGAATCAACCAGAGTATAGATCCATGATTGGAAGTCTGCTTTATCTAACCGGGACAAGAGCAGACATTATGCATGCAGTTGGGATTGTTGGACAATTCCGAGCTAATCCAAAAGAGTCCCACCTTCAGGCTGTAAAAAGAATATTCAAATATCTACAAGGGACTCGAGACTTTGGTCTATGGTATCCAAAGAATGTTGATCTCACTCTTCATGCTTATACAGATGCGGATTGGGCAGGAAATGTTGATGATCGAAAAAGCACTAGTGGTGGTACATTCTATATGGGGCCCCGATTAGTCTCTTGGTTCAGCAAGAAACAAAGTTCTAATGCTTTATCTAACGCAAAAGCAGAATATGTGGTTGTCCCATCATGTTGCACACAACTTCTTTGGATGATGCAGACATTACAAGATATTCAAATAAAATGTTCACTTCCCATCTCCATTCTATGTGATAATACAAGTTCCATTAATATCTCGAAAAATCTTGTTATGCATTCCAAGACCAAGCACATTCCTATCAAGTATCACTTTCTACATGAACAAGTGCTTGAACAAAAGGTTAAATTGGAGTATGTTCCCTCCAAAGAACAAGTTGCAGATATATTTACTAAACCTCTTTCCAGGGAAGCATTCGAATATCTCAGACAGAAGCTGGGAGTTGTCTCTGCCTCTCTTATCAAATCTGCTTAATTTCAGAAGATTAAATTCGGTGCTAGTTTCATAAAGGCGAATCGCGTATATACACGAGTTTCTGTGCATAAAATCGCATATGGTTTTTGCTGACAGAATTTCTCTGGCTCAGTGTTTCAGAACAGTCTGTGGTGTTGTTGGGTAAATCTCTGTTTTTGATCCAGTATTCATCTTACTGTACCTTTCTTTGATATTTATCTCCTTCATGAAGATGCTTTGATGAAGTGGTTGTTGAAGGTGTTCAGGATGCACAAGTTTAGGGGGAGCACCTACCTTGATTGAAAAGGATGCATTGTTGGCATTCTGATTGGTTGTTGTGTTATGATCTCCTGTTTGAGATTCTTTTGGTCATGGTTATACAAAGTCATATCTGTTATTTGATGAAAAGGTCATGTTGAAACCTATGATGTAAAATTGTTATATTCAATCATGTAAGGACTTGTTCAAATTTGTAAAACCACTTGGTTGGGTGGTTGAGTCAAAAATTGTAAACCCACTTGGTTGGGAAGTTGAGTCAAATATGTAATTCCACTTGGTTGGATCATTGAGGTAAGTATGAGTCCTTGGTGATAGGAAACGTCATACTCAATTGAGTTATAGAGGCATATACTTCATTGAAAAATATGTCTGAAGATTCAGCATGAACTCATGGGGAGCATGGTAATTTCAGTGCACATCAAATCTACAAGGGACGAGAAACCTTGTTTTGGTATTGATCCACCCTTTGCCCTTGATGTCAAAGGGGGAGAGTATCTTGGTGTTTAAATAATGGTTATGATTAATGTCTCTATCTGTTGTGGTGATCAAACACCATCATGGTTGCCATCAAGTCCAAAGGGGGTGATTGTTGGCAATATGATGCAATATGTTATCCTTGATGACAACATACTTGATGAAGTTATCCTTGATGGAAACCTGATTGATGAGTTGCCTTGTGATAAGCAACCTATGTGTTAAGGATGTACAAATGATGTATCTACAAGTTAGAAGTGACAGAGAAATGATAAATGTAATATCTCACAATGTATACGTAGGTTTGATGAAGAGAAGTCACGTATACACGCGAATACGAAGAAGCAAAGTCGTGTATGTCTGTTGCGCTCTAAACTTATGATACCAGGGGGCATTACCATGGTATTAGCCCACAATATTGAGCGTTGTCGTCTATTTGATTCCGTCCAAGAATGCCATCGGCACTTGTGTGGTTTTGGCTCATGGTATTGGTAAAGGCTAAAACTATACAAGGAAAAGAATATCACAGTGCATAATGTGCATGTGTAAGGGTCGTCACTGAATACTTCTCTCTGAAGTATATATGCATGGGATGAACTATATTTTATTCGTAGATCTGAATCTATGATGCACCCTTGGATACAATGATGGATCAGGATCTCTAGACCTGAAATGACTATGTACTTGATCTATTGAAGAGATGATTAGATCTGTGACCTGGTGCATAATTACTGAAGAGAAGTGAAGAAATCTGCGTAAGTCTATAGATCTGAAACATTCTGCAAAGTTAATATTTACAGATCTATACGCTAGTTCGTCTCGGTGAAAGCGCATATATACGCGGCTTTGTCTCAGAAAAGATGCGTATGGAAGTCAAGGTTTTCTGAAGCTTACTGTTGAGGTTATCTGTTTATTGTTGTTGTATTTTTGCTCTCTGTCAATGAAGTCTTCATGTAGATCTAGGTTGCTTGAATACTGTATATGCTGCTAAGTGGAATATGTACAAATATGATCAATGAGTGAGTATATATGTTTAATGATGACTGACTGATTAAGGGTTCTGCAATACTGAAAAGATATCTGACTGAAAGCCTCAGATCTGGTAAAATCCTGAGACTGATCATATTTTGTAAAATCAGTATTCTCAAATCTATACGCAGGTTGGTGTTCATGTGTGATGCTCTTGTGTGATGATTTATTATGTTATTTCTGCACATATTTACTGCTTAACTATCTGATACATAACTGATAAGTTGGGTTAAAGAATGTTTCTGAAAGTTCAACTAACAATAAAGTTATTTCAGCATATGCCAGTTTCTGTTAGTGTATCCGCGTATATACGCTAGTTGGGTTAATCAAAGTCGCGCATAAAAATCTGTATGAGAAAAGTAAAAGATTGTGATTATTGTAAATACAAATTCACCCCCCCCCCCCCCCTCTCAGTATTTTTCCCAACATGTCAGGATCACAAATGTACTACATGTGCCAGGGCTTGAGATGAACCTAATCTCAGTATCCCAATTGCAGGACAAAGGGTATGACATACACTTTACCGGAAAGAAAGTATATGTCAAGCATCCCAGTTGGAAGCAAGCAAGGCAGATCGGGATCAGAAGCAACAGACTATACTTGTTGCAGATCGAAACCCCGATGGCACTAGTCAGTGGTAATCTCGAAGACAAGAAAGGGTTGAATGAACCTTGCATAGAAGGATGGGGCACCTGCATCACGGTGCATTTAAGGTGCTCATAGAAACAGTTGATGGGGCACATGTTCTCAGCACAGAGCATGATGATGTATGCCGAGGATGCGTACTTGGGAAGTACGCTATGGTAGCTTTTCCCAGAAGTGAAAACAGGGCAGCGAGCATTTTGGGATTGATACACTCAGATATTTCTGGACCAATGTCCACTAACACTCTCAAAGGTGGCAAATATTTTGTCACATTCATTGATGATCACTCCAGGAAGACCTGGATCTACTTCCTGAAGACAAAAGATGAAGTCTTTGAAAAGTTCAAAGAATTCAAGGCTCTTGTTGAAAACGTGATGAGGAAGAAGATCAAGACATTGCTTTCAGATAATGGTGGAGAATACATAGATGGGGACTTCACAGATTTCCGCACAAAGGAGGTCATCAGGAGATAATGGACTACGCCATACAATCCAGAGCAGAATGGTGTGGCAGAACGAAAGAACAAGATAATTGTAGGAGCAGCCAAGGCCATGTTATTTGACCTTGATTTACCTCAATATTTATGGGCTGAAGCTTGCAATACGACAGTGTATATCCAGAACAGGACACCTCATAGAGCCTTGAGTAAGAAGACTCCTGAGGAAGTTTTCACAGGGAAGAAACCAGAGGTAGGGCATCTTCGGATATTTGGTAGCATGGCTTACTGTCATGTACCCAACGAGAAGAGAAGCAAGCTAGATCAAACTGCAGAAAGGGGGTATCTTGTAGGGTACAGTGACACCTCCAAGGCATATAGGATCTATATTCCTGACAGTAGGAAGGTTATGATAAGACGCGATGTTAAGTTCATGGATGATAGACCGTTTCAGAAATCATGAGATACGTCGACAGAGGATCAAACAGCAAAAGTTCCCTTAGTCCAAGAATAGCAGGGGCACCAAGAAGAATAGACAGGAAGGCAGACTTTGGTACCAAGGACAGGTACTAACATTTTCACAAAGGAAGATCAGGAAGATACTCAGTCAGGGGATCCGTTAGACCAAGGGGAAGAATTGAGAGAGCAACCTTCCACCAATGGTCGGATCAGCAGGGAAGCTCAGCAAATACTGAGGGACGCAGAAAACTTTATTGGGACTCCCAGGAACGGGAAGAGACAAAGCAGACCTCCTGACAGGTACCAGGCCTTGGTGGCTCAAGTAAAGGAACCTTCCAGGTTCCAGGACGCTGTTCAGCACCAAGTATGGGTAGATGCCATGATAGAAGAGTATGCTTCTATCATGACAAATGATGTCTGGGAAGTTGTACCCAGACCTCAGAGCAAATTAGTTGTTGGATCACGTTGGATCTACAAGATCAAGTACGCTGCAAATGGCAGTGTAGAGAAATACAAGGCAAGATTCGTGGCAAAAGGGTATGCTCAGAAGGAAGGCATTGACTATGAGGAGACCTTCACACCAGTTGCCAGATATACCTCCATCCGGACTGTCGTATCTTTAGTTGCACAGATGGGATGGGAGATTCATCAAATGGATGTCAAGACAACGTTCTTCAATGGAGAAATTGAGGAAGAGGTATATATCGAACAACCAGAGGGTTTTGAGACTCATGAAAGGAGGTCTCATGTATGCAGATTAAAGAAAGCCCTGTACGGGCTTAAGCAGGCTCCGAGAGCATGGTATGGTCGGATAGATAGCTATTTGCAAAAGATGGGATTTATCAAGAGTGATGCGGATCCCAATCTTTACTATTTTCTAGTAGAGGATGAACCATTGGTATTGGTACTATATGTAGATGATCTGTTTCTCACAGGTTCATCTAGGCTCATCAGGGATTGCAAACGGAATCTAGAAGTTGAATTCGACATGAAAGATTTGGGGTTGATGCACTACTTCCTAGGATTGGAAATTTGTCAGAAAGATGTAGATATCTTCATGGGACAAGAGAGGTATGCCATGGAAATTCTAAAGAGGTTCAGAATGCAGGATTGCAGACCCATGGCCACACCCATTATCATCAATTGGAAAAAGATAGATGCATCAAAAGATACAGAGGTAGACACCACCTTATACAAACAGCTCATCGAGCCATTGATGTATCTGGTTAACACCAAACCAGACATTTGCTTTGCTATCAACACTCTTAGTCAGTTCATGGTGGAACCCAAAAGAGTGCACTCGGCCGCAGCAAGGCACGTCCTGAGGTATGTACGAGGAAAAGTCAGATTCAGTATCAGATATGGAAAAGGAGAGGATGCAGACTCAGTGGATTCACAGATGCAGATTGGACAGGTAGCTTAGTGGACAGAAAAAGTACCTCTAGGTATTGTTTCAGCGTTGGATCAGGGATGGTGTCCTGGTGCAGCAGAAAACAGAAGCCAGTAGCATTGAGTACAGCCAAATCAGAGTACATGGCAGCTAGTACAACTACATGCGAAGCAATCTGGCTTCAAAAACTTCTTGTGAGTCTATTTAGAAGCAGGATGGAGCCAACTAACATTTACTGTGACAATCAGAGTTGTATCAAACTCTCTGAAAATCCAGTGTTTCATGATCGGTCTAAACATATAGACATCAGATGTCATTTTATCGAAGACTGTGTTCAGCGTGGGGCAGTACAACTTCAGTACATTCCCACAGGCGAACAAATAGCAGATATGCTCACTAAGGCTCTGGGGAGAATTAAGTTCACTCAATTCAGGGAACAACTCGGTATGACTGAAAATCCATTTCAGTAAGAAATGGATCCTCAGCGCAGTTGAAGGAGGGAGTTGCAATACAGCGGAAGTTGGTACCAGTAAGCAGAGTCAGCAGTAGTACAGATGCATCATTTCTTGTGCAGTGTTGGTAAGCAGCATCAATAGCACAGCAGCGGACGTTACAGAAGTCAGAATAGCAGCACGTTGAGTTGTTTTGCGAGAGTACTTTCCTCGCTAAGAGGGAGTGTTGATTTATGGTAGCATCGGATGTGCTCTAGCCTTGTGTAATATTCCCTTTTTTGGTGTCACCTACGACAAGGTTAGGTTGGGCTTCCAGAGTTAGGAGCAGACAGGTCACAGGTACAGATTGGTGCTATCAGCGAGCTCACGGGCTTTTTGGAGGAGTTTGGAGGAGTTTCCATGGGGTCTGGTGGTATTCGCTTGATATATTCCATCATCCGAGCAGTTTCGCTTTCGTTCCGGTGCATTCCGACAACTTTCAGAAATTTGAGTTATTTGTGGGCTTAACTCAACTAATTACGCTCAAGGTGGCATTCCGGGAGGAATACAATGTACATGATGGAACACCTTAGTGTAATAGCTCATTGGAACCGGGACGAGGATACCTACATGGTGGGACGGTTGGACACGGGTTTTAGTGACCGAAGGAGGCGTGGTAGCCAATTTACCCTTTTCTGCATTAAAAAGGAATATTTTAATAAGAGGGAAAAGTGCTCCATGAATAAAATAATAATAAAATAATGCTCTAGAAGGCTCCAAGAGATCTATAAAAGAAAGGGAGGAGGCCATTGAGAGATATCTTTGGGATCATATCATTTTCTTGTGTGAGAGGTTTGAGACGTGGTTCTCTACTTCAGCCATAGCCCTAGGATGGAAATCCTCGGGTGATTTGTGAGTGTTGGACGAAAATCCAACTCTCTTTGAGGAAACTTCATTCAGAAGTTTCACAGAGCTTCAGAGATATCAGAGTGAGGATCATTAAAATCTTCAATAGGTGCTTCAGTGGATTCAGTGGTAGCTGTTGACGGAGGGAGAGTGTAGTAGTTCAGTTTTGGAGGTCATCGCAGTGTAGCAGTGCAGCAGATTATCTTGGTGACTAGTTTTCCATCTCAACTCTTTTTGGGTCAGATCTATATGTAACCCTCATTATTATTTATAATAAAAGCTGAGATTTTTCCTATTCTATGTCGTTTTGGATTGCAGTGTTTAATGTCTTTTTATTTTACATGGCAATCTTCTGTTGAGTAAATGTTGATTTTACGGCATAATGTGGAGTTCAATATTTTTCTGCATTTTTAGTTAAAATATCCCATCTGGGATATTACACCTTGTAATTTTGTATATGGGCGAAGACACATGTATTCCATAATACCAGAAAGGATTTTGGAAGATTCCACTTAGAGATGGTTTAATTAAAATAATTAATCGTTTTTTAATGTTTTCCTAAGTGTAAACTTAGGGAAACTGATTAATTAAAGGGTATTAATTAAACTTAGTGTGAATCTTCTAGAAGAAGTCATGGATCACCTCCAAATTAATCTTAGCCCTTCATTATGTTTTAATCTTGGCCGTTGAAGGTTCAACATAAGAATATAAGAAGGAGGGTGAGGGGCCTATGGAAAGACACATCAGACGGAGAAAGAATCAAGATCTGTTCCTTACTGGATCATCTAAGCTCATCAAAGACTGCAAGGAGAATTTGGCTACCGAATTCGACATGAAGGATCTGGGGTAGATGCACTATTTTCTTGGTTTGGAGGTCTGGCAGTAGAAGGGAGAAATATTTCTTAGGAAAGGAAGATACACTACAAAGATCCTGAAGAGGTTTCATATGGAAGACTGTAGATCCATTTCTATGCCAATGATTACAAACTGGAAGAAGATAGACACGTCAGAGGATGATGAGGCTGACCCTACCTTGTATAGGCAGCTCATCAGATCATTGACATACCTAGTCAACACTAGACTAGACATCCGTTATGTAGTGAATACCCTCATTCAGTTCATGGTGGAACCAAAGAGGGCTCACTGGGCAGCAACCAAACATGTTCTCAGATATTTGAAGGGGTTTAGTCGAGTATGGGTTTAAGTACACCAAGGGCAATGAAGTCTAGTTGAGTGGGTTCACAGACGTAGATTGGGCTGGAAGCACAGTGGATCGTAAAAGTACCAGTGGGTACTGTTTCAGTCTCGGATGAGGTATGACTTCCTGGTGTAGTAGGAAACAGAAATCCGCTGCACTGAGCTCAGCCAAGGCAGAGTATATGGCAACAAGAACAGCTTCGTGCGAGGACATATGGATTCGTAAACTGCTCTTAAAATTACTCAAGAAGAGGATGGAACCGACTGGAATTATGTGTGATAATCAAAGTTGCATCAAGCTCTCTGAGAATCCTCTGTTTCACGACCGGTCGAAGCATAGTGACATTCGGTGCCACTTCATCAGAGACTATGTCTAATGGGGAGCTGTGAGGTTGAGGTACACTCCTATAGGAGAACAACTGGCAGATATCCTCAAGGCTCTAAGTAAGATTAAGTTTTCTTACTTCCTCGTAGAAAAGATGGGATGGTTGAAAACCTTTTCCAATAGAGGAATGGGTGGTTCACCGAGATAGAGGGAGTTGCGTACGGGATGAGGCAAGGACAGAGATAGTGTCACAAGCAACAAGACAAAGGTAGCACAAGCAGGATGAGGGGCAAGAACAGCTTTGTGTGAGGCCATATGTCTTAGGAAGCTGCTTGTGAATCTACTCAAGGAAAAGATGGAAGCGACCAACATTCTATGTGATAATTGTTGATTTTATAGCATCGGGAAGTGTTCCAAGTCTCAAATTTTGAGGAGGGGCTTGGACAACAGTATTCCAGAGAACCCAGAAATCGTTTGTGGAAATTCCACTCGGATTTTTCTTTATTAAAATAATTAATTATTTTAATGTGATCCCTAACTCTAAACTTAGGGAAATTAAATAATTAAAGGGTATTAATAAAGCAGAGTGTGAATCTTCTAGAAAACGAAGATCAAGTCATCTTTTAATCTGAGCCATTGATTAAAGATATAATCTGGGCCGTTGATTCATCAACGAGAAGACTATAAGAGAAGGCTTGGGGGTCATTTGGAAATTAAGCCGGGCACATTTTCAGTACTCGAAGGAAATTGATTCTAAAGTAAGAGAATTTGATTTCATGGGTGAGTTTGTAGAGGCAGGGTTGCAGAGACAGAAGGAGGAGGGAGAGATCGTTGGTACGCAGAAGAAGCAAAAGACAGACGGTGAAGGGAAGGTGTTGGGCAACAGCATCAGTTCCTCCATGCAGAAAGGCGCAATTCCTCCCCGGGATCGTGCGCAGAAGGCTTGCAGATGCGGAGGGTCTAGGGAGGCCATCTCTTGTGTCGTAAATTCTTCCGTGGTGTTTGGAAAATTCACACGTGGGGAGTGTGCTATTTTATTTTGTCACCAAGACTTCGTAAGAGACTTTTATTGTTGAAGATAAATACAAACCCTCATCTCTGGCCGGTGACGGCTTCCCATATTGAGTTTTTCCAGGGACAATTGTCCAAAAATAACTGTGTTCATATGGTTGTTTCTATTGTGCTATATGTATAATTTATGTTCTTCTTCTTTTGATTAGAGTGAAGTACTGCACTTGTGATTATTTCAAAATTTACTAAAGCATCCATAAATAACTTATCTCATAAGTAGGTGAAATAAATCAATCACTGCAGTAATAATTTTTAGATTGAAAATTTCACATCAACACCAATGGAACTCAACTTTAAGTTGTGTGCAAACGTTGTTGGGCCCGAGCTAGGAAATCCTACCGAGTATCGACAACTCGTGGGGGCCCTGATGTTCTTAGTGAACTCTCGTTCGAACGTATGTTTTGCAGTGAACACTTTGAGTCAACATATGGTTGAGCCTCATCACATTCACTAGATTGGTGCCAAAATCTATTGAGATATCTTCGGGGCACAATCAACCATGGGCTAAGATACACTGCTGGGAGTTTGAGACTCCATGGATATACTGATGCCGATTGGGCTGGTAGTGTGGTGGATCGCAAGAGCACATCTGGATGCTGCTTCACACTTAGGTCTGCTTCAATATCTTGGATGAGCAGGAAGCAGAAGTCGGTGGCTTTGAGCACCGCCGAGGCCGAATACATTGCAGCGAGTATGGCCTGTTGTGAAGCTATTTGGTTGCGAAAGCTCTTCAGTGAGTTGTTCGTGCATGTGCTAGATATCACCATTATCCTTTTGTGATAATCCAGAGTGATTCGGGCCTTCGAGAATCCTGTGTTCCACGACCGATCCAAGCACATTGATATCAGGTACCACTTTATCCGGGATATGGTACAGCGAGGCGCCGTAAGGCTCGATCATATAGGAACTGATGAGCAGGTCGCGGATATTCTCACTAAGCCCCTGGAGAAGGTCAAGTTCCTAACCTTCCGTGAGAGTCTTGGTGTCGTGGAAAGACCCTATGATGTGGGTCCTGTTGGACGATGAGCTCTGGGAGCTCTGAGGAACTTTGGGGATAGCTTCTTGGAGCTATAAGCACACACGGGGCTAGGCTTGTCGAACCTTATTGTGCTTCTACACCACCATTATGATATTGAGTTGGTTCACCTCTCTTTGATCTATGCCCCATGCGCATTCTACCCATGGAGTTTTGGACTCATGGGAAGTACATCTCATTTGGCCAATGAGGTGGGAAATGTGGATAGACCACGTTAAGACCGATGGACGCATTTGAGATTGTTCTGCATATTCCCAATTAGCTTTGCTAATTGGAATATTTCATTTTAGTTTAATTTTGCCGCTTTAGCTAGAAATAAATAAAGTGAGAAATAAGAGGGGTTACTTCCACTTTAGTCACCTCACTTTATAACATAAAGTGTTTTCCTAGTTGATTGACGTTATAACTTAGAGAGGGGACCTTGGGGGTCCACATGAGTATGAGGGGAGGCCTCACGCTGACCCAAGGTTAACTGCGCAGGCCAAGGAGAGTGAAGGACGCAGTCAAAGTTTTGGAGGGAGTTTGGCATTATAAAAGGAGGGGTTCTCACCTCATTTGGACAAGCATGATTTGATATTGATATTGAGAGCTAGACTTCTGTCTGCTTCAGCACGCCGGTTGTTTAGTCGGTCTGCAGCACTGTTTAGTGCAACCGAGTGTCTCCGTTCGGAGATCTCACCCTTAGCCTCGGGGGACTTCGAGTGCCTGCCATGGTAAGGTTATTTTCTGGTATCACCCTTAGCTTCGGGGGACTTCGAGTGCCTGCCCTAGTAAGGTTATTTTCTGAGTAACATCCTTCAGTTTCAGTGGTAATTAGCAGCAGTTTTCTGGTGGAGATTTGGAGAGGAGGAAGCCCCTTCTTGTTACTGCGCAGATCCAGGAGAGAGGACGCTGATTCAGAGGGGAAGGACGCAGATCCAGCAGGAGGGCTCAGATCCGGATAGTAGGGACGCAGATCTGAGGAGATATTGATAGATCCAGCCTAGATCTGGAGAGATAGCAGCAGATCTACCCTTGGAGGACGCAGATCTGAGGAGATATTGATAGATCCAGCCTAGATCTGGAGAGATAGCAGCAGATCTACCCTTGGAGGACGCAGATCTGAGGAGATATTGGCAGATCCAGCCTAGATCTGGAGAGATAGTAGCAGATCTACCCTTGGAGGACGCAGATCTGAGGAGATATTGGCAGATCCAGCCTAGATCTGGAGAGATAGCAGCAGATCCAGCCTGGAGGATGCAGATCTGGAGTGATAGGACGCAGATCTGGATAGGAGGACTCAGATCCAGCAGATCTGGGCAGAGAGAACGCAGATCCAGTCAGAGAGGACTCTGATCTGATGAGTAGGAGCTTGTGTGTGGGGTTTGGCAGCGTTTTTCAGTGTTTCCAGCCTTGAGGAGCTGATCATCTCATCTGGAGGTTTTGTGGCCAGCATTTCATCTGTCTTCTGCGCTGTCACTAGCAGAGACATCGTTTTTATTGGTGAGGGTTTGGTGGATTGAGATCAGCCATCTTCTAGTCTTCAGTTCATAGTTCCATTGCATTCCAGCAGCAGCTCTTCATAGCAGATCTTCAGCCAGCTAGGACGCTGTCCTTATCTGCAGCCATTATTTGTTCTGAGAGGGTCTCCACTTGCCTAGGGCAAGGATAGGTGCACTCATCCTGATTATCTTGTACTCCTCTATATGTATTCTCAGGTTAATAAAATGGCTTAGTTTTCTGGCCTTCTATGTGTACTTGTTCCATGATCTGGTTCCAGCATTGTATTTTGTATATCTGTCTGGCATATTTCTGTGTATTACTGGTTATTTCCCTTTGGGGATATTACATTGTCGTACTCTCTAAGTCTAGGATGGCACATATCCAACACCTTGATTTGGGATCAAGTATGATGAGGTTTTATTCTCTAAACTGACTTCGAGTCGGTAAACTAACTTCGGGTTAGTATGTGACTCTTTTGAGTCGAAGCTGACTTCAAGTCAGCAAAGCGTGATGTCTTTGTGACTCACTCTCCTTGTTGTATTTGTGACGAGAGTTAGAAAAGCAAGTTACGACAGGATGATGCATGATGCTAGATGAGAGTACACGATGGTACTGATGGATGGCATAGGTGGATAGATGGAGTTCTCCCTAGTTGAGAAGGAGTGCTGATTTTTGGGCAACTAGGTCCAAACTCCATGTTGCACTACTCATATGATGATGATCATATTTTTGTTGGATTCCTCTTTCGGAGAGGTGCAAGATTGATCTAAAGATCATCTTGTTTGGATGAGCAGAACATATATTTTGAATTTATTTTCCACACATGTGCAAGGTCGGCCAAATTTGTAATGTAGGCTCACAAGCCTAATAAATGTGTCACACACCCTCACTAATGGATATAAATTGGAGAGACTTGGTGATCCAGGTGGATATTGGTGGCCACCCGCCTATTCCACTTGGGCCCCCACCACTGTCTCTTTCAGTTTTTCAGTTTTGGCATAACTTACTATTTTTAGCAGTTTTCGGGTCCTGAACTTCCGAAGCCGTTTTAAGGCCCTAAACGACGTTTTTTGGGTATGAGATCTGTTGCGATTTGATCATCAAATCGTCACAAAAGTTGTAGTCCTCGGATAGAGTTTTCTAATGATGTATCATGTGCGTCAAACGAAGATAGTATGCCAAAGTTACGTCCCTGGGAAGTTGAAACACCAATTTACCCAAACGGGGCCCATAGTTTTGGCGCTTCATCTCCTAGGGTTAGCTTTTTGGGATGTTGAGGGTTCTCCATTATTTCTCAATAATAAATAGGCCCTCGAGCCTCATTGTAACTCAGTTCAGAGGCCTGTAGCCGCCACATCTCTTCTCAGAGATAGCTACCAGTGCCCTAGCTAGTTTTATTTCCATTCTCTCTGTAAGCAAATTTCAGTTCTTTGATATTAATGAAATGAAGTGTTATTTCCGCTGCATCTCTGTATTTATGGTTATGTGTTTATTCTGTTGCGTTCCTGCATAAATCCGGATCAGTGGTATCAGAGCGGTCTGCTTTTTCTCGATCCTTCTTTGCATGTCCCCAACGAGCTACCCAACGAGATCGGGGTATAAGGAGCTAGGGCTTGATCTGGTGGAACCTTTGCAAGATCAGCCTCGCAAACCTCGACGGACGCCCATGGGGGACGAAAAGAAAGATGAGGGAGCAGGAGATCCTATCAAAATATTGCTCGAGGAGGCCCTTGAAAAACAAAGGAACGCGATGATGGATAAATTTGTTCAGATCCTTCAACGGCTGCCCACCGGCGGCGCACCTGCATCCAGTAGCCACTCTAGAGTTGCGACTCCCTTTAAGGTACAAGTAAATTTTGACATTCCCATATTTGAGGGTCAAATAGACGCAGATGCCGTAGATAGATGGTTGAATCTATTAGAAGGATATTTCTCTGTTCATGACTTTTCATACCGGGAGAAGATTATTTTTGCACTCCTCAAAGCTACCCCCCATGTTAAGGACTGGTGGGAAACCTACTGTGAGAACAAGGACCAGACAGAACCCTCTCTGTTCTCGGCCGTACCAACTTGGAATTCTTTCCGAGACGCCGTCAAGGAACAGTACTATCCCGTGTGGCGCTATGAGGACAAGTACATACAATGGACCACGCTGCGACAACAAAGGGATCAAGATGTGCACGAGCTGACGAATCTGTTCCATACCCTGCACACAAAGTTGGGTATCAAAGATTCAGAGAAACATTTGGTGCTAAAGTATCGCAGCTGTCTGCACAGATACATTCAGGAGAAAATGGAGTTCCTCGACATCTCCTCGCTTGGTACGGCATACCGGTATGCTACCAAGATTGAGCAGAAATTCAAACAGAAGAAGCGAGACTTTGGATCTGCGAATCAAAAGCAAGGGAAAGGTGCTTCCAAACCACAGAACAAAGGACAGAGCCAAGGCATGGTGGCTAAAGACAACCCGTCAAAGCCACAAGAAAAGAACAACACCGCAAAGCCAAAGAAGGACACGGGAAAGTGGTGTGAGTTCCATAAGAGCTCCACTCACAACACAAGTGAGTGTCGGGCCAAGCAGTCGCTAGTAGCCGAGATGAGGGCTTCTGAGTCAGATGCATGCTCTGACTCTGAATCAGAACCTGAAAAGGCGAATGAAAAAGGGAAACAGATTATTGATGCGGAGCCCAACGCCACCGTTGCCACTGCAAAGATCCAAAAGGAGGAACCGGAAGATCCAGAGGAGGAGGAACGTCTCTTCCACTCCCAGATGTGGGTAAAGGGCTCCCCGGTACAGTTCATCGTCGACAATGGGAGCCAAAAGAACCTCATTTCAGCAGACGCCGTGAAGCGGTTGGGCTTGCCGACCACAGCTCACCCACATCCATACACCATCGGGTGGCTTCACCAAGGACGAGATCTCCGCGTCAGCCGGCAGTGTCGCCTTCCCTATAGCATCAAGCTCTTCACGGATGAGGTATTATGTGACGTTGCTCCTATTGATGTTTCTGATGTATTATTAGGACAACCATACTTGTGGAAGCGTCATGTTGTGTATGAGTCTCGACCTCGTGCTGTTATTATTACTTTGGGAAGTAAGTTGTACAGGATACCAGAGGTACCACCTCCTACGACTGTCTCTTTGGTTACTGCAAAACAATGTAGTAAGCTCATTTCACAAACCAGGAAATTCGTTTTCCTGATGATCCGCCCCCAGGGCAAGAAGAAGACTGTGGCCACGACCTCCAGACAGGGCCCCTCTGCACGACAACAACAAATGGATAAGGTTGTGGAGGAGTACGGGGACATCTTCACCTCGCCCACAGGGGTTCCTCTGCACTGTCAAGTCAAGCACCCGATTGATCTGACCCCAGGTGCGCCGCTACCCAATGGACCGATCTATCGGCGCTCTGTTCTGGAGAATGATGAAATCAAGAGGCAGATTCAGGAGCTGTTGCAGAAAGGTCACATCAGACCAAGTTCATCGCCCTCTGGGAGCCCGATCGTGTTGGTACAGAAGAAGGATGGGACGTGGAGACTCTGTATTGACTATCGGGCGCTGAACAAGATCACTGTCCGAAATAGGTACCCAATCCCACGAATTGATGACCTTCTGGACCAACTCCAAGGTGCAAAATATTTCAGTAAGGTCGACCTGAAGTCTGGGTATCACCAGGTACCAATTGAACCCTCTGATGTGTGGAAGACTGCCTTCAAAGCTAAGGAAGGCCTTTTTGAATGGTTGGTCATGCCTTTCAGGTTGACGAATGCTCCCGCAACCTTCATGAGGATGATGGACGATATCTTGCGGCCATTCACCAACTCATTCGTAGTGGTGTACTTGGATGACATTCTGATCTTCAGCAAGACTTGGGAAGAGCACCTTCATCACATCCGACAAGTCCTCCAAACACTGCGGCAACACAAGTTGTGTGCCAATTTTGAGAAGTGCACGTTTGGCATGACCCAGGTTCAATATCTGGGATACATTATTGATGAAAGGGGGGTGCATGTGGATCCAGCCAAGATCCAAGTCATTCGGGATTGGCCAGCCCCGACTACTATAACAGAGCTTCGGAGCTTTCCGGGTCTTGCTAATTTCTACCATAGATTCGTGTTGGGATTCTCTCATATCACTTGGCCCTTGAGTCAAGTCACCAAAGGAGGAGCGAGAGCAAAATTATTTTGGTCAGAACCTCAACAGAAGGCGTTCAAAGAATTGAAAAATCGCCTATGTTCTGCCCCAGTGCTCACCTTACCAGACTTGCAGCAGCCGTTTGAGATCGAGACAGATGCCTCTGACTATGCTATTGGGGCAGTTCTTACTCAACAGGGACATCCAGTGGCATATCACAGTGAGACATTGTCCGAGACAGTTCGCAAGTATCCCACCTATGACAAAGAAATGTATTCCATTGTGCAAGCCTGTCGATAATGGAAGCATTACATTTTTGGGAAGGAAACAATCATCCACACAGACCACCGGCCCCTGCAGTTCATACAGACACAAGGGAAGTTGCAGAATGATCGCCATCAGAAGTGGTCCACATATCTGCAACAGCTTCATTTGAACATCAAGTACAAGAAGGGTAGCACCAATAATGTTGCAGACTGCCTCAGCCGACCACCGATCGTGGCGCTCACCACCGTGCTCAACTCTCGTGGGCACGAGACTTCTGATTGGCCGCTTCTCTATGAGAGTGACCCAGAATTTGGCCACACTTACAAGGCACTCTTGGGGGGCACGCAAGTTCCAAATTTTCACCTCCAAGATGCACTTTTATGTCACCTGGGACACCTTTGTGTTCCTTCAAGCGAGCGTGCCAAGATGATATGGGAAGCACACTACAGTCGGGTCGCTAGGCATTTCGGGGTCGAGAAAACATAGCAATACTACAGAAGTATTTCTATTGGCCGAACCTTCAAAAGGATGTCGAGAAGCACATCAGATCCTGCACTGCTTGTGTCATTGCCAAACCGACCATCAAGAAGCAAGGCCTATATACTCCTCTACCTACCCCTAGTCGACCTTGGGAATCCATCTCCATGGATTACATGTCGGGTCTGCCTTCTACTAAGCAGGGAAATGACTGTGTTTTTGTGGTCGTCGACAGATTCTCGAAGATGGCCATTATGGCGGCCTGCAAGAAGAATATCACAGCAGAAGCCACTGCCAAACTCTTCTTTGAACGAGTGTGGGTGCACTTTGGGATCCCACAGTCTATCATATCAGATCGAGATAGCAGGTTCCTCAGCACATTTTGGTCCAGCCTCTGGTCAATGTTGGACACAAAGCTCACCAAGTCCACAGCTTTCCATCCCCAAACAGATGGCCAGACAGAGGTCGTCAACATAATGATTGTACACATTCTGCGCATGTACAACTCAAAGCATCCACGCACATGGGACGAGAGCCTCCCCTATGTACAACACAGTTATAACCGTGCTCTCCACAGTTCAATTGGCCATAGCCCCTTTCAGGTGGGCTTGGGATTCCAACCACTATGTCCCATTGACATAGCCATGCCGTTTGCAGCTGCTCAGGCCGATTCAGCTCATGTCCAGTCCGAAGTTGACAAAGCAAGTAGCTTCATCGAGCGCATTCAACACATCCGCCAACAGGTTCATGATATATTGGACAGAGCCAATGCGAAGTACAAGCAGCGCCATGATCAACACCGGGTGCCACACCACTTCCAGGTGGGCGACAAAGTATGGCTACATTTGCAGAAGGAGCGCCTCACCGGACCTCACCGCAAGCTTCGCCCGCTCCGATACGGGCCGTACACCATCACCAAGGCTGTAGGTAACAATGCCTTCGAGCTTAGTATTCCACCATTCCTTGGTCTGCACCCAGTCTTCAATGTGGATCGCCTTTGTCCTTACTTTCCACCTCTACTGGACACCTCGGACATTGCAGAACAACTCACACCAACAGAGTTAAACCCAGACTGCATGGAACAGGCCACCACAGATTGTATCATGGACATGCAAATCAAGAACACTCGTCAACAGCAGATCCAATCGTATCGGGTTGTCAAAGCTGGCCAACTCCTGCACCAAGGAAAGTGGTTCACCAGGGACCAAGTTCAGCAGAAATTTCCTCATCTCATGGAGGAACTTAACGCAATGGGGACCATTGCTTCCTAAGGGGGAAGGAATGATCTAGGTGGATATTGGTGGCCACCCGCCTATTCCACTTGGGCCCCCACCATTGTCTCTTTCAGTTTTTCAGTTTTGGCATAACTTACTATTTTTAGCAGTTTTTCGGGTCTTGAACTTCCGGAGCCGTTTTGAGGCCCTAAACGATGTTTTTTGGGTATGAAATTTGTCGCGATTTGATCATCAAATCGTCACAAAAGTTGTAGTCCTCGGATAGAGCTTTCTAATGATGTATCATGTGCGTCAAACGGAGATAGTATGCCAAAGTTACGTCCCTGGGAAGTTGAAACACCAATTTACCCAAACGGGGCCCATAGTTTTGGCGCTTCATCTCCTAGGGTTAGGTTTTTGGGATGTTTAGGGATCTCCATTGTTTCTCAATAATAAATAGGCCCTCGAGCCTCATTGTAACGCAGTTCAGAGGCCTGTAGCCGCCACATCTCTTCTCAGAGATAGCTACCAGTGCCCTAGCTAGTTTTATTTCCATTCTGTCTGTAAGCAAATTTCAGTTCTTTGATATTAATGAAATGAAGTGTTATTTCCGCTACATCTTTGTATTTATGGTTATGTGTTTATTCTGTTGCGTTCCTGCATAAATCCGGATCACTTGGAGGTCATTTGTTCATCAACTCATCACACATTCTCTCATTGTGATCTGATTGGTTCGATAGCCTTTGGAGCCCTCTTTCCTTCACACGTGCGGAGCTGAAGCTAATGTTTTTATGCGAATCTGTTTAGGGTTATTTTGCTGAGCGTTGAGCAGCATTGACTGTGGTCAACCCTTGATCGTTTGACCTCAAACTTTTGCTGAAATTCTGATTTTGGAAGGTCGTACAGTTGGGCACAAAATCGAGGAAAAACGAGTAGTTTGACCGAAGCCCTAATCTGCAGCGTTTACGTTCTGTTGATGGTCATGCGTTGACTTTTGGTTAACGAGCATTGACTTTTGATGATATGACTTTGAGGATTGTGTGTGTGACACTTGGAGGGTTGGTTGATCTAAGAAAGACTTTGCTGGCTGATGCATTCTGTTGACTATCGTAACGCACAATATCCTATATCTTTGCTAGACAAGAAGAAATTTGATCTATATTTGGCTTGTCCTCTGTTGATCTATAATTGTGTTCTATCAGCATTTTACTTTCGTGCTTATGTGATTGCTAAATTGAATCGGGCCTAATAAAGATTGAAGTAAATTTGCATTAAGCATAGAACACTCCATGGTTATCTAAATTTAACATGATGCTCTGAAGAAGTTCAATGAAAATCAGGCGCGGGTTAAATGCTTGATCATGGATGGAGTGAAAGATCACATAGTTCCACATATTGCTGAGAAGAAGACGGCAAACGAGGTGTGGACAGCATTAACTACATTGTATCAAGGTAGCTTCATCCAAAGGAAGATGCTTCTGGAGAATCAAATGCGGATGTTCCAAATGCACAAGGGAGAGGAGATCGATCCCTTCCTCTTTAAGAGCGCAGACTATCCGAGACCAGCTGATTGCCATGGGAGCAACTCTGGATGATGGACTCATGGTGAGGACTGCCCTGAATGCAGTCACCAATGAGTGGGAGAACTTTTTCCAAAGTATCTTGGGTAGAGCACAACTCTCAAACTGGGGGACATGTGGGCAATCCTTCGTCAAGAGGAGATCATAAGGATAACCAAGAGGGAATTCAGCAGCAAAGGAGTCAAAATTAAGAAAGAGGAGGAGGAAGATGCAGCGCTAGCATCTAAGGGACAGAGGCAGCAAGGGAAGAAGAAGGACCTATCCAAGGTTTGATGCTTCAGATGCGGTGAATTGGAACACCTTGCCAATACTTGTCCTAAGAAGAAGGGCAAGGAAGATTAAGATTCCAAGGCAGCAGCAGCGAAAGGGGACGATAGCAGCGATGATGATGTGGCCATGAGTGCTCATGTACCTCGAGAGAAGAGGTGGGGTGACATAGATCTGTAGATTGAGCTATAGATGGTGGCGGCGAGATCCTTGAGGTGCCCAAACTTGGATCACATACGAGCTACGGGATCCTTAAGATAGTAGCAGGATGACTGGAGTCAGTGAATGCAGAGGATCATGGAGAGGCACAAGGCGGTGCTTGAACATTGAAGATTGGAACAGTGCAGCGGAGAGGCAGCAGCAACGTGGAAGCAGCAGCGCAGAGGCTGATGGGATTTCAACAGTGCTTACGCAATGCAGAGTAGCAAACAGCACAGAGCTTCAGAGGGTCAGTGCAGAGTAGCAGCAAAGGGTGCTTCAGTGATGACATGCAACCAGACTGACTTGTTTGTCAGTTGTTGGGTGATTGTCCTTCAGTTGTCTACTTCTTAGCAACTGAGTTGCAGTGCAGCAGTTAGCAGTGGCAGTGCTATAGGCAGTATGATGCAGCAATTTGAGAGGGAGCTGCAGTACAGATGTGGTAGTGATTGTGGCAGAGTCATGGGCAGCAATACAGAAGGCAGCAGCGTAGTGGATGAGGGGCAACAGGCCGAGCATCAGTAGCGCAAGGGACCGATTCCAGAGATTAGAGTAACGCTTCTAGAGTGTAGTGTTGTCAGAGCACATTCCTCGCTAAGAGGGAGTGTTGAGATTTTGAGTAGGATCGAATGTGCTATAGCTCGGGAACTTTGTGGAGGGGCTAGAACACATGAGATCTTCAAGACCCAAAAATCGTTTGGAGAAATTCCACCCGGTGTAAAAGTTATTCAAATAATTAAATTTTTTGATGGGGAACCTAAGTCTAACTTAGGGAAATTAAAAAATTAAAGTGAATTAATTTACACATGTGGGTGAGAATGTTCTAAGTGACGTGGATCAAGCTTTTCTAATCTTAGTCGTTGATTAGAGATTAGATCACGACCGTTGATTTCTCAAGGAGAAAAGTATTAAAGGAAGGCTTGGGGTCAGTTGGAGAACACACATTGCAGTAGCACTTGAGCTAAGTTGAAATTTTTGGGCACGGTTTGCTGAGAATTTTTGAGTGAGCTTGCAGTGCTGGTGAGGGGCAGATCGGCAAGGGATATTTTAATCTGAGGCCGAGAATACATAATCAGAGAGGCAGATCCGTACCAGGCAACGCAGAGGCCAGTAGGAGGGATGCAGCCAAGCCAAGCTGACGCAGAGGCAGTGCAGGGACTGACGCAGAGCCTTCAAGGTGACACAGAGGTAGTGCTGAGCCCAGAAGGGTGACCCAGGGGCAGCGTGTGTTGCGCAGAGGCTACTTTGGGCAGGAAAGGTTGACGCAGAGGCTGGAGGGACAACATTGGGGTTCCAATGGGCCAGAAAGGGCTCGTATTCAGTTATTCCCTTGAGGGTTTGAATCAGCCATATTTTTTGTCTTCGAGTGATAAGGTACAACAGCCATGAAATTCTCTGTTGGACAAACCACTATTGGTGCCCTTGATGTATTCAGATTTTTCTTAATAATAAAACCCTCTAAGAGTTGTTGCACCGGTTTTCCCGCATTGGGTTTTTCCGGGGACATTTGTTCGAAAAATCTTGTGTGTCCTTTGTCATATGTGCACTATGTTTCAGTGAATGATTTGTATGTATGTGTAGGTTGCAATTGTGTTTACTTTGATGTTTTTCTAAATACTTCAGTTAAATAACTTGTTGATGAAATAAAACAAGTAGGAGAAGTAAATCAATATACTGCAGTAGGGTTTCTGTATTCAGAAATTTTCACAAGCATGAAGAACAAATTTTCACAAGCGGTCCAAATAGGACTTTGACTCTTTGACTCAACAAAACATAGAAGCATGAAGAACATGCTTATCTAATAAAATAATAACAATAATAAAAATTCCTTTAAGCATGAAACCCATGCTTTGCAAAAAAAAATTATTTTTCTTTTTCTATTTCTTCCTTTTGTTTTACATAAAATACATAATGGCTTTCTTCTTCTGAAATTTGTGTTTTCTTCTTTTGAAGTTTAAGTTTGAGAAAACTCAATTGAAAAACTGACCTCACACCAATCCAGGCAATCAATGGCTTTCACTGTTTTTGTATCAGCCTTAAACTTGCCACCAGAATCCCGAACAGCTCGCCACATAACCATGGGCTCCCAACTCAGACCTGATGAACCATCCAATGCATTCCGAACTATGACTGGCTCACCTCTGAGCCAATGTTTCTGAAAATGTTCAAGACCCCCACCCTTAATATCTTGTGCTGTTGGGCAGTACAAGAAATTATCACTGTCACCCTCCCTATAAGCTGTTCTACGCAACGCGTTATGAGATAATCCACTCTTCACATGGAAATCCAATTTGAAGCAGGAGGTGCACGGCCTCGAAACTTTTGATGCCTCTGGAAATTTACAGCTACTTGCTATTTCCTCAGCACTTTTCTCAAGTTTTGCAATCCAGTTTATTTTGAAAATGCACTTCAAAGCTAACAAATGGCTGCCACAACCACCAATTTCCTTTGGGGGGCAAGGAATGCTTCCATTGTTATTAGTTTTCCAATCAGGTGGCAGATGCAATGGACCAAAAATGTTGTTCTCTTCACTGTGGGCTTCAAGCTCCCAGCCTGGTTTTCCACATGACACCTTCGAAGTTTTTGGTAAAATATCTCTACTCTCAAAATAAGGTCTAGCTGTCAAATGCTGCTGAGCTGAATCTGCTTCACCACCTCCTGGCAGGCAACCTCCTCGAAGCTCCCGACAACATGTCACACAGAGATCATAAGAACAATTTGGGCAGCTTCTGTGGTAGTCAACGATAGAGGTATTGCAATTGTCGCTGCATGAAAAGCAAACACATCAGACTGCACAAATAAATAATATAAATGACTTCTAAGAGCAGTTAGGATAAAAGAAGTCTTGATTTTATAGCCAGACTTTGCATCCACTTTGTACCAGATCTAGATTGTGAAATGAGTTTTGTTTCAGGACTACGAAAACACAGTCATTACCAATAGAGTCTTTCTTCTATATTGAGTTTAGCCCTAGGAACTTTCAGCCTTTTTGTTGCTCCTCCTAACAACAAAGCATGAGTCAGAAATTTGCTACTTGTAGAAAAATACAGACCTCAAGAAAAAAATCCTCAATTCTAAACAACTAACCAGTAGAACTTCCAAGCCCCTTACCTTGAATCCTGATCTCTGCATCCTGCTCCAAGCACTGCTCATAATGGATCTGCTTCAACACAGGGAGAACCATAGAAAGCAAGTAATGAAGGTATCGCATCTTGTCTGCATTACATGTTTTATTTGTGCTAGCCTGCACAGTATTAATGCAAGTCATGTTCAAGAAAACAAAAACAATTGCACACAGGAAAATGTCCAGTTTCTTGCTACAGTATTAGTTAGAGAATAGCACCGACATGCATGGCTAAGCATTGGGACTCTCCAAGCATCAAGTGTACAATACCTTCATAACACCATCTCCACGCAAACAAGCTTTACAGTTACAATTGCCACGACATACAGGACAAGCCCTCTGAATATCCTCTTCTAATTGTCCTGGGTACCTAAAATTCCAATGTTAAAAAGAAGTATATAAGACAAACTCTAGCACAACCAAGTTCCAAACCAGCAGAAATGCAAAAATGACGTTGCAATTAATTCTTAGGGAAAACAATGTTCCTAAAGTTAAACATCTTCAGTTGAAGTACAACCGAAGATCTGTTCATACCATTTAGTAAGACAGGGGATGCAGTAGCGCCTCTTTTTGCATCTGTAGCAGCTAACCACCCTCCCTTTGTCATTCCTCTGACACTGATGACACATCTTGCTTTCTACCTCACCCAGTAATTCTACATTCTTAACAGAGACACCCTGAAAGAAATAGATTGTAACCTCTGACATAAGATTTCAACAAAAATGAATTTATTCGTCCAAGATACAGATCGGTAATATAATATATTGCTAGCATAAAACTTGGGATGCCATTCTGTATTCCTAGTTTTTATAGCCTTTTGCCAGACTTCTGTTATAAGTAAACTTGTCCAGGATCCACAATGTCCTAGAGGAGGCTTTACAAGCCTCTATAGAAAACATATCAGAGGTGTTGAAATGGGATGAAATGACAAAACTGATTAATTCCCCTACAAGTAAAGAGTAAGACCAAATTGAACCCACGGATGTTGAAAAATGTGTAACAAGGTTGGGTCTTCATAAATATGAAATGTACTTTTGATTCTTGTATATTGTAAAATGAAAGAAAAATTATTATTATTACTTTTGGAGCATGGGTTTCATGCTCAAGGTCTTTTATTTTATATGCCAAGCACACATTGAGTGCTTCTAGGGTTTGTCCTAGGTCAAAAAGTCAAAAGAGTCATTGTCATAAGTTGAAGACCCCATCAGACACATTGTAAGCTGTAAAGAAAATTACTTTTGTCATTAAAAGTCTCAAAATACCCTTCAAGACCAAGTCAGTCTGGCAGCTGGCAAGTCGGCCTAATTTGAGGAGCTACGTCCACCTTGAGAAGCCTATATAAAGGAAGAAACTCGACCTCCTTCGAGGACATTCATTACTAACTCATTCAAGCGAAGAAGGAAGAAGAAGAAGGCAGCAAACAAGGAAGAGTACAAAGGAGACTTGTCTTTGGGCTATTTCTCTCTCACATGTGCAAAGGAAGGCTAGGGTTTCTGCAGCCAGTCTAGGGTTTTTTTTCTGCAGGTTCGATCTTGAAGAAGGGAAAGAAGGTCAGTGAAGGTCACAATAAGCCATCCTCAAGCTTCAGAAGGAAGAGAAAAGCCAAGTGAAGGTCTAAGGAAGCCTTGGGAGCCAAGAAGAAGCTCACACGTGTGGCAACAGGGACTACAGGAAGGCCGAAAATTTCCAACCTGCAGTAGAGGCCGAAATTTTTGCAGCTGGGGATCGAAGTAGTGCTACTGGAAGAGATTTGACAGTGTTTGACTTGTATAAAGGAAGCACACCATCCGGAAGGGTTGGACTTGGTCTTGGAGTGTATTGATCTTGGTCTAGAGGTCTTGGAATTTGTGAATTGAGGAATCTATAAAAGGAGAAGAGATTTGCGGGTTTTCCTCACACGACCACCTTTATTTGGATTCTCATTATCATAACAATTCCGACGGTATGTAGCTTGTCACGAGGGTCCTCACGGTTTGAAAGATGTGCTTGTTCAGAGATGAAGCCCTGTACTTGTGATTGAAGTTACCGAAGGGTGATGATGTGGCATCACATTATTGGTTAGAATCTAGATTATGGCAAAGAAGGATGTTTTAATAAAAGGGTAAATTTATTATTGATGTCAAATCAATATTCTAAAATTCAAGATGCTCCAAAATTAAAGGAAAAATTTGGCTCCAACCAAGAGTCAAATTTGAAATTAATTGAAGTTTCAAAGAAGGGGTTTTTGGCACCAGTGTATTTGAATTTAAAATTTTAATCTTCCCTCCAAAAGAAAGTCGGCCTCATATTTGACTCCTAAATTTTAACTCAAAACTATTAGGTCAGCTCCATCAATAGCACCCATTAAGATCTATATAAACGGGCATTTGTCTCTCCTCGAGGTATGCATTGAACGCTGATCTGAACTGAGATTTCTCTGTGGCCCTGTGGACATTGAAAATCCTAAGGAGGTACGAAATTGTTTGACATCTGAACCAATCTTCTTCGCTGGAGGGCCTATCTTCTGGAAATTATCTCTATATAAGGGTTTCCTAGTTGGGATTCGTTTGTTGAAAAGGCATCTCGGCCTATATAAAGGGCTGATCCCTCATCCATTTGGGCATGAAAAAATTGTATTATCTGATATGGAGATGAAGCTGCCTGTGTAGTCTTCAAGACTCTTTTGAAGGTCGAAATTCTGGAAGGATTGCTTGGGTTATGGTCTTAGTAGGGCTTCGTTGGACTTGTTTTGCAGGTGATACACTTACAATTGAAGAAAGACCAGACCAGTGACCTGTGCCTAGGTATTCTCGGTCCTCAAAGCCTATACTCTATGCATATTGAAGCAGATTTGCAAATTTGAAGCAATTAGAACAAGCAGAAATAAGATTTCCTGAGGTAAAGTTTCAGCCCTGCAGTAGGGCAACTTTTCTGGGCACGTCAAGATAGGTTTGTCACTGTGGCATTCTCAGAGGTTGTTTGAGGTTATTTGGTCACCATACCAGAGTTCCTTTTCAATAAAAAATTCTTTGTAATATCAAACACTCAAGCATGGCAATCTAAGCCATGATTCTCTGAGCTTCCAGTCTTTGTTTTTAGGCCCGTTGTGTTTTATATAAAGCCAATTTTGCCACAAGCTAAAATTGGCCTTCTTGAGACCCTGTCTCCGTGGAATTAAATTGGCTGAATCTAAGGCATATTCGAACACATTCTGGCCCCTGGGCAGTATTCTCCATCCTATTCCAAGGCATACAAGGACTGATCTGTGGTTTACGTTAGCCTTCTTTCTATAGGAAAATTCATGAAGGCCAATAAGGAAATCACGCTGAAGCTTTTGGAGCCTAATCTGAACATTCAATTGTGAAGAATTTGGCATCTACACCTGGCACCTCTGAAGGCAGTTTCAGTGGCCTGAAGCGGAAGGTCTTAATTTCTGAGCCCATCTTTGCGGACTATGATAAGGGCAATCTTCTGTGACTGTTTCAGTCTACATACTTGGGATCAGATTTGCAGAATGTGGTAAAAGGTTTTCTAACAGTCATTCTTTTGCTGTACACACTATGTATGATCCGTGGCAATGGTATATTCTTGTTTGGCACTATATTATTGAAACACTTGGTACTACCTGAAGCACAAATCTCAGCTTAAGCCACACAGAATATTTCTCTAAAGGACCTTCCTTGTCTTCCTTAATGTGGCCCAGTTGTTAGCTGTGTATATGATCTCTGATTAAAGGTACTTTGGCCATACATAGACACAGAAGAGAGAGGCATGCTACTCCGAGAAGCATTTATGATGCTTGAATAATCATGCTTGATCAATGCTAGGCTTACATTGTAATGAGGTTGTTTCATTGCTCCTAAGATTTGACAATACCTAGGGTTTGGAAGTTGATGTATTTTATGTTGAGATTTTGTGTAGTTGGGGTAGCATCGGATGTGCTCTAGCCTTGAAACTTTGTGGAGGGGCTAAGAAACACATCACCTCCAAAAGCCAAAAAGTGTTTGGAGAAATTTCATCTGGTGTTAAAGTTATTCAAATAATTAATTATTTTAATGTATTTCCTAAGTCTAAACTTAGGAAAAATAAATAATTAAAGTGAATTAATTAACACATGTGCTGAAATGTTCTAAGTGACGTGGATCAAGCAGTCTTTTAATCTCAGTCATTGATAAGTGATTTAATCACGGTTGTTGATGTGTTCAACGAAAAAGTATAAGAGAAAGGCTTAAGGGTTAGTTGGAGAGACACACACACAGAGGTAGAGCTGAGAAACTAAGCTAGAATTCTAGGGCAAGGTTTGCTAAGAATTTCCGGAGGATTTTTCTGCAGCAAGGGGTAGTATTGGCTGAGGGGATGATCTGATCCCGGAGACAAGAGTCAGCAAGAGGCAAAGGAGCAGCTATCAGAGTCAGCGCAGAGGAGCAAGGGCAGCAGTTTTGCAGCGCAGCTTCAGCCACTACGCAGGCCCAGCAGGGGCAGCGCTGCAGCTTCAGAGGGCTTCCAGAGTTACGCAGAGGCCTCCAAAGGCAGCGTAAGGACTACGTTACCCACTTTGGGGTTACGCGGTCCCCTTCTGAGCAGCGCAGGGGCACGCAGAGCTAGCGTGGCTAACACTGGGGCTTCAGGGGTAGCGCTGGGGTTTCTAGGGCCAAAATTGGGCTGAGTCTTGTAAATCTCATTTGAGGGTGTGGATCAGTCAGAATCTTGGTCTTAGAACAGCAGGTTAGCTGAAGATCTACTTTTTCTCTGTCGAGTTAACCAGATCTGGTGCCCAAATTTGTTGTACTCAGATTCTACTTAATAATAATAAACCCTCATATCTGTTGCACCGGTTTTCCTGCATTGGTTTTTTCCAGGGACTTTTGTCCAAAAACCTGTGTGTCACTTTGTTGAATGAACCTAATATTCAGTAAATGATCTGCATGTGTGTAGACTGTTAGTTGTGTTTACTTCAGTATTTTCTGAATATTTTCTGAAAATAACTTGTATAACTTAATCACAAATAGGAGAAGTAAACCATGACACTACAGTAGGATTTCTGCATAACTATATTCAGGAATTTTCACATGGTATCAGAGCGATAGCAGATCAAGATGAATCTCCAACAAATCAACTTAAGAATATGTTTTCTGCAGGATAGCAGCAGAAGCAGCAAAGATCTGGAAAGGGAACACCAGCAGCAGGAGGAAGCAGACCCAAAAAGGGGCAGCGCTGCAGCTACAGAAGGCCATTAGGCTTACACAGAGCCTTCCCAGGCCAGCATAAGGACTATGTCACCCAGTCTAGGGTTACACAGTCCACTTCTAAGCAGCGTTGAGGCTACGTTGTGCCAGTCAGTAGGACGTAGTCCAATCATTCTTCCTGTTGCAAAGAAGTTTTGCCAAGATCCGGAAGCAGTGCTTCAGATCTTCGGTAATGCTAGCGTGGTGGAGATTCTGTCGGTGCAGAATTGTGCCTAACTAAGTTAACAAAGAGTGGGAGGAAGACAGTTACTCAGCAAATCTGAGCCAAACAGATTTGAGATTCAATCAGGAGGATTGGAGAGAACTGTCGGATTGTATTTGACTGAAGTTTTCCGAAAGGGAAATCATATTTCAGAAGAAGTAGTTAATAGAGGGTTTTTAGTCACCAAGAAACCCAGATCCAGCATTTCTATGTTGCCACAGGAAAAGGGAGAAGAGTATTGTTTCAGTCAAAGTTGGGCCAGATGGGTTCACATGGGCTGAGAGATCAGGACAAGTTGGACGGTGTGTCCAACTTTGTCATCGGAGGGTCAGGATCTTATCAGTTTTGGATGAATCTGGCATCAAGAACCATGCGACAAATGTCCTAGTTGTGCCTGCAGATCTTGATCCTCTAAAGAAATTTAATGAAAATCAAGTGAGGGCTAAGCGTTTGATCATGGACAGAGTGAAGGATCACATCGTGCCACATATTGCCGGTAAGAACACGGCAAATGACATGTGGATTGCACTGGAGGCAATGTATCAAGGAAGCTCTGTCCAAAGAAAAATGCTTCTAGAGAATCAAATGAGGCTATTCCAGTGCAGAAGGGTGAGGAGATAGATCCCTTCCTTTTCCAACTTCAGACCATCCAAGATCAACTGATTGGCATGGGTGCAACTCCAAATGAAAGACTCTTACTAAGGACTGCCCTGAATGCAGTCACCAAGGAATGGGAAACATTTGTCCAGACCATACTGGGCAGAGCAGCGTTACCATCCTAGGCAGACATGTGGGCAACCCTCTGCCAAGAGGAGATCGTGAGGATCACCAAGAAGCAGAATATCAGTGGCAGAACAGTCAGAGTGAAGAAAGAAGAGGAGGATAATGCAACCCTTGCATCAAAGGAACAAAAGCAGCAAGGGAAGAAGAAGAGGGACCTTTCCAAGGTCTAGTGCTTTAACTATGGCAAACTAAGACACTTCGCCAGCACTTGTCCTAAGAAGAAGCACAAAGGAGCTTCAGATTCCAACGCTGCAGCAACAAAAGATGATGGTTCAGAGGATGATGTAGCCATGAGTGCTCATGAGCCACGTAAGTGGGGTGACATGGATCTGTAGAGCAACTACAGATCAGAATGGCAGGACCCTTGAGTCAGCCCTACTCTTGGATCACATACGAGCTACGAGAGCCTTAAGACGGTAGCGGGATGAGTCAGGAGATGGTTGCAGAAGGTCACAGTGGAGCAGAGGGCAATATTGAAGAGCTGTAGAGAGAGCAGTGTGATGTAGAGGCAGCAGCACAGAGAGGTAGTGCTTACGCAATGCAGAGTTGTAGCAGTGCAATGGCTCGAGGGGGACAGCATAAATCAGCAGCCAAGGGAGCTTCAATGTGGGATGCAACCTGACTTGTCTGTCAACGATTGGGCAAGACCCTTTCAGTTGCTTACTTCTCGGCAACTGAGTTGCCGTGCAACAGTTAGTAGTGGCAATGCGATGGGCAACATGATGCAGCAATTTGAGAGGGAGCTGCAGTACAGAGGTGGCAGTGTCAGTAGCGGTGACATGGGCAGCAGTACAAAGAGCAGCAATGCAATGGATGGAGGGTAGCAGGCCAAGCATAAGCAGCACAAAAACCAATACCAAGATCTTGTGATACATGGTGTGAATGTATTACTAGAGCACACTCTGTGCTAAGAAGGAGTGTTGAGATTTTGTGTAGTTGGGGTAGCATCGGATGTGCTCTAGCCTTGAAATGTTGTGGAGGGGCTAAAAAACACATCACCTCCAAAACCCAGGTGTTTGGAGAAATTTCATTCGGTGTTAAAGTTATTCAAATAATTAATTATTTTAATGTATTTCCTAAGTATAAACTTAGGAAAATAATAATTAAAGTGAATTAATTAACACATGTGCTGAAATGTTCTAAGTGACGCAAATCAAGCAATCTTTTAATATCAGTCGTTGATAAGTGATTTAATCATGGTCATTGATGTGTTCAACGAAAAAGTATAAGAGAAAGGCCTGAGGGTCAGTTGGAGAGACACACACACGGAGGCAGAGCTGAGAAACTAAGCTGAAATTCTAGGGCAGGGTTTGCTAAGAATTTCCAAAGGAGTTTTCTGCAGTGAGGGGTAGTATTAGCTGAGGGGATAATCTGATCCCGGAGCCAAGGGTCAGCGAGAGGCAGAGGGACAACTATCAGAGTCAGCGCAGAGGAGCAAGGGCAGCAGCAACAACAACTGTGCATGCAACTTCAGTCACTACGCAGGCCCAACAGGGGAAGCGTTGCAGCTTCAGAGGGCTTCCAGAGTTACGTAGAGGCATCCAAAGGCAACGTAAGGACTGCGTCACCCACTCTGGGGTTACGCAGTCCCCTTCTGAGCAACGCAGGGGCACGCAAAGCCTAGCATCGCTGACACTGGGGCTTTAGGGGCAGCGCTGGGGTTTCTAGGACCAGAATCGGGCTGAATCTTGTAAATCTCATTTGAGGGTGTGGATCAGTCAGAATCTTGGTCTCAGAACAACAGGTTAGCTACAGATCTACTTTTTCTCTGTCGGGTTAACCAGATCTGGTGCCCAGATTTGTTGTACTCAGATTCTACTTAATAATAATAAACCCTCATATCTGCTACACCAGTTTTCCCGCATTGGTTTTTTCCGGGGACTTTTGTCCAAAAACTTGTGTGTCACTTGGTTGAATGAGAGTAATATTCAGTAAATGATCTGCATGTGTGTAGAGTAATAGTTGTGTTTGCTTCGGTATTTTTTGAATATTTTCTAAAAATAACTTGTATAACTTAATCACAAGTAGGAGAAGTAAACCATGATACTACAGTAGGATTTCTGCATAACTGTATTCAGGAATTTTCACATTTTAGAGTTCTGGTATATATGTGTGTGTGTGTGTTTGTGTGTATTGAGCAGAGTAATTGTACTCACTGACCATATTATTGCAAGAACAAAGGATGTAGAGAACGTGTGTTGTGCTTGATCTTCTGCCTCATCTAAAGACACCAAAGTTTGCATTGATAAATTGTTGTAGTTGTTTATTAGTGAACTATTGTCTTGACATCTTGACCTTCTCTCAGAAGATCATGGCAAAGATTAAAGGTTGATAAGTTAAGGTGTCAGCTACAATGCAACATTTGTATTAACAGTCAGGATTTTGTTGCGAGAGTGGAACAGGTACTGACTATTGGACAGAGGTAGAGGTGTATGTAACAGTATAATGACAGAATAGATGCGCTCCAGTGTCATGAGCCAGAGTATGCACATATTAAGACAAAGTACTGATACTCGGAGAAAAGCTTCATTGTGTTTCGGATGACAGAATATGTTTGACAATGCCTAGGGTTTGGCAGCTTGTGTATTGTCATATGTCCAGTATTATCCTAATGTTGCTAGGGTTCGTCAGGGTTCATATGTGATGAGATTACCAGTCTTATATGATGTTTCCAAGTACTATCATAAGATGTCAGAGAATTGGACTGTTAATTCATTAACAATGTTTTGTCATGAGTCTTATATCATTGTTGGTGCTGTTAATTTTAGTTAACGAAGGCATGTTCTATGCTTAGAGAATTTTACTTCAATCTTTCTTATTAACCCAATTCAATTTCCTGTTTAGCAAACACATTAACATTGATAGTAAACGTTGATAGAACATAAACAAATAACCAGAAGACAAGCCAAGACAAGAGGGCACAATTATTTGGCAGATGCCAGGGAAAAACCCCAATGCAGGGAAAACCCTTTGATCAAATCTTCTTATTATTCTTCAAATTCAGCAGAGAGAGAAAGTACAATTTTCGAGAGTCAACATGATGCCCTAGCCAGCAAAGTCAACGTTAGAGTTTCTGTTTTCGAAATCTCCACAGTGAACATTTTTAGTGTCAACGTTTCGGGCTATGTTGCCAGGAAACGTGGGTGCGGGTGCGGGGACGGGGACGGGGACGGGGACGGGGACGGCATTTTTTGAAACAGGGTGCGTGGGTTCGTCTGGGTATTTTTATATTAATATATATTATAAATTATAAATTATAATTTATATATCATATATAATATTATATTTTATAAATTAAATTTATAAATTATAAATTTAATGAAAATTAAGACTAAACAAACTCTAAGAAAACGGCTACCATCAAAATTCTTATCAGAATTGCATCAGTCAAACATCTGGGGTGTTTTTCCCACTCAGTGTTCTTAAGCTTGTCATGCCTGCCATGCAGACACAGATTTGGTAACGTTAGAAAACAATCATTCATTAACTTAAAAATGATGCAACAGAAAAATAGCTGCAATATCCACACAAGTTTCCTGCGGCAGTCAAAAACAACTGTTTCAAAATCTACACATAAATTTGATGAAGATCCTACCCATAAATTTAATGAGGAATGTGATTTTTGAAATCTACACATACACTTGATGAAGTAGGCCTATTAGTATTGTAATTCAGATACTTAGATGACTGATTTTTGCTGACTATGAAAACTCAGGCAAACAGGCTGTTTTGCACGCTGTCTACTGATCAAACTTCCTTTTATTGAAAGTCCCACAAAGGCAAGTAAAATTTTGGATAGGTATATTGTCAGTACATTAAAACAACTCCAAAATCTCAAAGCATGCATTCATGCTCTTGTCCACTACAAATTGTTGGTTGTGGAGTAAGCAAATAACTTTTTTTTGGTAATGAATAATTAAAACCCCTTCTAAAAGCAACTATTTACAAAAGCATCTTATAAAGTGCCAGCATACTGGATTTCAAATAACTTGACAGGATTCAAGCCTCCTAGCATACAAGTTGCTTCTTCCATTGTGTAACTGTATCGAGACGAGTCAAAACACCATATCAGTTTCTTGTTCTTTATACCAAAGAGCAAAGGAAATGCATAGTAAATATGGAAGCATTCAAAATTAATTTGCATGGTTATGGATACACCCCAGATGTTTGACTGAAAAACGATGGGTTCTTCATACCAAAAGAACCCAAGAACCCGAATTTTTTTTTTGAAGAACCCGGTTCTTCTGAGAAGAACCCGGTTCTTCTGAGAAGAACCCGGTTCGTTTGGGTTCTTCAGGGTACTTGGGTGCGGAGAATCCGGTACTTGGGTGCGGAACCCGGTGCGGGTTCGGGAACCCCACCCCCGGGTGCGGGAACCCGTGCAACGTAGGTTTCGGGTCTAGAACAAGACCCATCATCAGGACAAATTCTGTGAAAAAAGAGAGGAGAAAAGACATTATAAATACCCAACCGCAGTGCAAGATACAGGCCGACCATCACCATATTTCAAAGATATAATTTAAGTCAACGTTGGTCAAACCAGCAATTTTCCTCCCAATGGAGCTCGATCAAAGCCAGTCAAAATTGGCCTCAAGAAACACTCAAAGTCATCCCAAAACAATCCACAAATTCTCGGTCAAACTGCAGTCAAAGTCTGCAGTCATAGTGGTCAAAGTCTGCAGTCAAACAGTGGTCAAAGTCTGTGGTCAAACAACCCAGAACTTCTCAATTTCTGTGCCACCAAACTCGATCTCCCAAACTCGAAATCTATCCCAAAAATCGAAGTCAAAATTTGTGAGTTGACCCAAGGTCAACACTGGTCAACGCTACTACAGAAACCCTAAACAGTAAGAATTACTCAACTGCCCTTTCACACGTGCGGAGGAGAGAGAATGTCTCCTAAGGTTGTACGAACCAATGAGAAGGAGAGAGAATGTGTGAGGAGATGATGTCCAAAATGAAGTTTGAGTCTCTCTTTTTTATATCCATCAATGAGGGTGTGTGACACATCTTTTGGGGTTTGTGAGCCTACATTACAATTATGGCCGACTTTGACAATTTGCACATGTGTGAGAAATAAATTAAAAATCCAACTTCTGCTCATCCAAACAAGATGATCTTTAGATCAAACTTGCACCTCTCTGAAAGAGAAATCCAACAAAAATATCATCTCCATCATATGAACAATGAAGTGGAGTTTGGCTCTAGTTGCCAAATTTAACACTCGCTCTCAACTAAGGAGAACTCCACCTGTCAATCCATCTGTCAACATGTGCAATCTTGTCATCCAGTACCATCATGTACTATCATATATCATCCTGTCATCCTAAATCTGTCAACCTAAATAATCTTGTCATCCAGTACCATCATGTACTATCATATATCATCCTATCATCCTGTGTCATCATGTTGTATTTGTACTTTGTCGACTCTGCTCTATTGTAGAAGAAATAATGAAGAAGATTTGATCGAGAGTGAGTCGCAAGACCTTGCCACTCTCCACTGACCTGAAGTCAGTTTAGAGGTAACAACCTCAACCAAACTTGATCCCAGATCAAGTTGTTGGACACAACCCATCCTAGACATAGAGAGTACGGCAATACACGATGCATCCATTGATAATGCTATGGTCTCTATCCTCATTTCCCAACTCATTGGCCAGATGAGAAGTACTCCCATGAGTCCAGAATTACATGGGTAGGATGTATGTGGGGCATAGATCAAGAGAGGGTTAACCAGCTCAATATCATAACGATGGGGAAATAGCACACCAACAAGGTAAGGCAAACCTAACATTGTGGTTGCTTATAGCTCCAAGAAGCTATCCCCAAGCCCCCTGGAGCTCCCAGAGCTCAAAGTCCAACTCAAGCGGGACCCTCATAAAAGGGTCTGTCCACGATTCCAAGCTTCTCATGGAAGGTTAAGAATTTGACCTTCCCCAGGGGCTTCGTGAGAATATCGACAACCTGCTCATTAGTTCCAATGTGGTGGAGCCTTACAGCACCTCGTTGTACCATATCGTAGATAAAGTCGTATCTGATATCAATATGCTTGGAGCAGTCATGGAACACGGGATTCTCTGGAAGTCGAATCCCACTTAGGTTCTCGCAAAGGATCACGGTGGTATCCAGCACATGCCCAAACAACTCACTGAAGAGGTTTCTCAACCAAACAACTTCACAACAGGCCATACTTGCTGCAATGTATTCAGCCTTGGAGGTGCTCAAAGCAACCGATTTCTACTTCCTACTCAACCAAGAGATCGAAGCAGAACATAGGGTGAAGCAACATCCTGATGTGCTCTTACGAACCACCACACTGCCTGCCCAGTCAGCATCGGTATATCCATGGAGCCTCATACTCCTGGCAGTGTATCTCAGCCCATGGTTGATTGTGCCGCAGAGATATCTCAAGAGATTCTTGGCACCAATCCAGTGAATGTGATGAGGCTCAACTATGTAGTGACTCAACGTGTTCACTGCAAAACATATGTCCAGACATGAGTTCACTAAGAACATTAGGGCCCTTACGAGTTGACGATACTTGGTAGGATTTCCCAAATCCGGCCCAACAGCACTTCCACACAACTTTTTAAAGTTGAGTTCCATCGGAGTAGACACGGACTTGCAGTCCACCATCTCAAATATTTCTAGCAGCTTCACAATATATTTTCCTTAAGAAAGGAAAATATCACCTGGCTTTTGCCAGACCTTCAGACCTAGGAAATAGTGCATGAGTCCTAGGTCCTTCATCTCGAACTCAGAAGCCAACTCCCTCTTACATTGATGAATAAGAGGGTCAGCACCTGTCAGGAAGATATCATCCACATAGAGAACCAGAATGAGAGGCTTATCATTATCAACCTTATAGTAAAGGTTTGGATCAGCATCACTTCAAGTAAAGCCCAGCTTCATCAAGTAGCTATCGATCCTCTCATACCAAGCCTTGGGGAATTGCTTCAACCCATAGAGGGTTTTCTTCAACCTGCATACATGTGTATCTCTATCTCGAACTTCGAACCCCAAAGGTTGTTCCACATAGACCTCTTCCTTGATTGAGTCATGTAAGAAGGCAGTCTTGACATCCATCTGATGTAGACTCCATCCTTGATATGCAGCAAGTGCGAATATTTCATCATAATCTATTCCTTCTTTCTGCGAGAAGCCTCGGGCAACAAATCTTGCCTTAAATTTTTCAACACTTCCATCGACTCCATGCTTGATCTAGTAGAGCCATTTCGAGGTGACAACGGATGTGTCCTTCGGCCTAGGGACCACATCCCAGACATCATTTTTCATGATTGACTCATATTCTTCGTTCATTGCATCCTTCCAAACTTGGTGCTTCATGGCTTCTTCAAATGTTCCAGGCTCAGATTGTACAATCGTGCTCATGGCTACTAAGTACCCTTGGTACCTATTCAGCTTCTTGTTTTCACAGAATCTCCCCCATGGAGCAATATGTCTCTCAATATCTTCGAGAGTGTCTCTAAGCCATGAGGGTCTTCTTTTATTTGAAGAAGGTGTATCCATAGGATCCATCGGACCTTCAACATCGGATATTTGTTCATCCTTTGATTCTTCCTGCTTTCCTACTTCTTCCTCTTTGTCTTCCTTTGAGATAGGAAGATCTCTAACCTTCCTGAGGGCAACATCTTCGTCGAAGGTGACATCATGACATATCTCCACTTCTCTTTGACCAAGCACAAAGATTCTATATGCCTTTGAAGTTTCACAGTAGCCCACAAACATTCCCTTCTTTCCAAAAGCATCCAATTTGCTTCTATTTTCTTTCGACACATGAAAGTATATGAGACTTCTGAAAATTCTAAAATGAGAAACATCGGGTTTCTTACCTATTAGGGTCCGATAATAATAGGGTTCATAAAATTTTGAATTGACTTTGATAAGTCTTGTAAATATGTACATACCTTGCTTTCTGCAAGTTCTTTTCCCATATTTTGAAAAAATGAAAAATAATAAAAAATCAAAAAGAGGGTAAAAAGTCATAAAAGAAAAGATCAAAGGACTTAGAAAAATATAAACCCCAAAAGAAAAAGAAATAGAAATAAGACCTGAAAGTGAGCAAGTCCAAATGCCACTACTTTTACTTTTACTACAAAGAATAATGATTATGTGCAGAGTGTCAATAAATGCCATAATCCATGATCAGTTAAATAGTTTAATCTTAACTTTTCATGCTTTCAATTTCATGTTTTAGATAGAGAATAAAGATTTGTCAAACAATTTAAACTTGACAAATCAGTAGATAGGTAGAGAATAATGAGGAGCTCAACAGTTTAATCTGAGCCCTCAGATGAAATAAGGTAGATTTAGATAGTTTTATGCTTTGAAAGAAAATGTTTTGAGGTTGAAAGCCTAAATGCACCTGCAAAATGAAAAAAAAATGTTATAAATAAAGTTGGGTAGGTAGAAAGCAGTGGAGCAATCATGTAAATAATACATCATAGGGCAGAATCACTAATTTCCCCTCCCCTATAAGTATTCAATATTCTAAGCTATCAATCAAACAAGCTCAGAGAATTTCTTTGACTTTTGTTGGGATTGGACCCAAGGCTCGATGACTGGCTAGTTAAAAATATTGATTTCTTATGTTAAACCCACATTTTTCATCATTTACCCTTCATTCATGTATTAAAACCCTTTTTTCCTAAGTAAAAACACATTCTTAATTAGTAAAATTGTAACCCTAGAATAATTAACTCTATCTCTTCATAAACATTCATAAAAATCCACAAAATCACACTTATCATAAGTATTATTGAAAGAAATATAAAGATGAGCAATGCTTGATTTTATATGATACTTAGAGATAATCTGTATTTTTGTTTTACATTTCACTCCCCTCTCATATTAACTTTTAACATATTTTATTAAATCCCTAAGAAATACCCTTTCCTAGTTATTAATTTCATTATATCTAAATACCCCAAAAACCCACTATTATAAACTTTTGACCAAAGTATATTATCCCATGTGCATATATGAAAATCTCAAGTTATAAAGCCCTTTGGTCTAAACTATCTTTATTCTAATGTATCCCACCTTTATAGTTTTTAAACTATTGAAAAAGGTTAAAAAACTATATAATATAACCTACCATTACGCACATTTGCGAAATATTTTTTAAACGTTGCAAACCTAACCCGCCATATATATATATATATATATATATATATATATATATATATATATATATCAATGGATAAGGCTTAAGAAACCTTGTTTAAAAGCGCTTTGTAATAACATTTTATCCCCGCCGCTATGGTTTAAATGTGTTTTTAAATATTTATTTCATAAAAATTAAACCATTGCCGCCCATACAAAGCCCGGTCCCACCTTTTCGCTCCGTGCAACTCCTGAAACAATCCTGACCATTCGCATATACATCTCAGATCTGACGGTCGATGTTTGATATTGTGTAGATTTGATGCGCAACCGCTCCAATGCAAAATCCACGCGAAATAGGCAGTTTCCCGTTGACCCTACCCCTCCACGTGGCCTCTTCTGATTCGATCGCACGGGTTTTGATTACAACCGTTTACCACTTAAAAGCCACGAGATAAACCGTCGGTTTTCTACGCCTTTGTAATTTCAAAACCACCTTCCTGCCTGATAACGACTTGCATTCAATGCTGATCAATGCAAATTCATACATTTTTATTAAACCTTTGTATATGCATTTTTCCACCTATATGTCGCGTTTAACCATTGTTTTTGCCCTCCCATCTGTGTAAAGCTGCAAAAAGCCCCTGTTAGCCACTTTAACGCCCAGAACTTCCTAAATTCACCAAAGAAGCCTGTAAAAGATTGTTGAGCAGCTATATCGCTCCAATTCAACCACTGAAGACATCAAATCAACCAGAAGATTGAAGAAACCCTATTAAAACAAATACCTGCATCAAAACAGGTATTCTTCTGAGATTCAAACCTGTAATTAAATTGAAAAAACCTTTTAAAATAAAAGAATCAGTTCAAAATCAAGAAATTGATTAAATCTAATTGCCCAAAAGTCCCAGAAACAGGCCAAACTTTGGAAAAATTTTCCCAGAAACCCTAGAGCCCGTTGCGCACCATTTTCAAGGAAATTTATCAGTTTTTTACAGATTAATGATCAATTTCAAGCTCTAAAAACCAGAAATCCTTTACAAGTGCCCTATATCTTCTGAAAATCATTTTTAACAAAGTTTTAGCCCATTTTTCAATCAAAACACTGAGAAAACCCCTGTTTTCTGTTTTAGACCAGCTTTTAGTCTCATAACTTCTTTTGAGAAACCTAATTGACCATAAAATCCAAAAAGACATTCTATCAAGCCTCTGTTATAATAAAATTGTCTCTGCAAACAGTTTAAACTTGCAGAAGCCAAACAAAATGCCTAAAAAACAGAGTGTAAACAAATCTAAAGGTTCTAAGACTCCAAAAGCTACCCCTGCCATGACTCCAAATACTGCAATTGTAGTCAACCCATTACAACCCCCAGTTGTTGATATTGAGCATATTCCCCTAGCTGATATTGACAACAAAATAGTTGATCCCATAGTTGAGTTCAATTTGTTAGATATCTAAAACTGGTGTTTTGAAAAATCTCTAGATGATCATGAAGAAGTTCATATTTGAAAATCCAATTTGCCCAAACATGTAGTCCCCCTGACTCACCCTTGTCAAGAAATTATCAGATTGTGTCACAAGTATTACATTCCTGAACAAAGAGCTATTGTGAATGCAAATAAAGAGGTCATATTTACCATCACTGCAGAGTCAATAAACCAAATGTTGCATCTTCAACCAGACCCCCAAGCAGTCCCATTGTCTATTGAAGCCCTCACTAAGCTATACATTAAATTGGACTTTCCTAAAAGGTTTATGATTTCCAGACTTTCATGCCTCTGCATGTTGAAATTCCCAAATTAAACCCTCCATATTCAACTGCCAAGTTCCTTGAAGGATCAAGGCATGTAATCTCCATGCTTTCCTTCATACTTGGGTATTTCACAGATGAGCACACTAATGAGTCTATTTTGGAATTTGTGTCCACATTTTCTCCAGGGCAGCCACCTTCAGTTATATTTGACTATGTTGGTTTTATAGTTGATAGCATTCACTATCAATTGACTAATTTGCAGCTCGAAGGAATATTTAGATATCCCTCCTATCTTGTTCACATGTTTCTTTATTTTCAATCAAACAGTTTTCTAATTTCATTTCAAAAGTTGGATATAGAAGGAAAACCTCTATCAGTTATCTTTTGGACATCTATACTCAGAAAAAAAAAAGCACAGAATTTAGTTATTCAGAGTTTGCAGAATTGTTTGTACATCCATTGATCACCATCTTGACAAAACAGAGCAGCCTAGAATTAGTGAGGAAATGAAGAGAATATTGCAACTATCATAGCAAAGCAAAGTGGGTGATTGGTATTTGTATGAGAAATTCACTGAAATCAGAGTTTTTGCTTCTAACTTATTGCCTTATAAGTTGCCCAAGCATCCACCAATGAGGATCTTTTCCTTAGAGTACATTAGGCAAATCCTGAATTCAGATTCAGATTAATTTCATGACAACCAAGAAAAAGACCCAATTTAAACTCAAAAATCAAATTGGGCCATTCATATGTAATCAAAGAGATGTAGAAAAGGAAGCAGCAAGTCAAATACTGGAATATAAATTAGAAGAAAGCTTCCCATGGAATTATGATCCACAAGGGATCTTAAGTAAATTAAGGGTAAAATGCAAATTGACACCCTTTATCCATGAGTCGAAGCCAGAATAGAGAAGTTTGCTAATCAAATTGAGTGCGTTGAAAATACTTTAACAGTGGCAGTTAACCAAAGGAATTGTAGTCATACTTTGGAAATTGCCAAACAGCCAAAGACATCCACTAAGAGAATCAGAGAAGAAAGAGCTTATACTGCAGAGACTACAACAGAAACAAAGTTTAAAATCATTTACAACAAGAGACCAAAACTAGATACAGCAGCTAAAGGTAAAGTAACAATAGATGTTGAAGAAACACAGCCTTTGAATACCAACACTGCATAGGCAGAGACCAATGTAGCCACTGTAATCATCAGTGAGCCAAATCAGAATGAAGAACAATTGAATAATGAAGATGCACAGATAATGGAAAGGCAACAAAGTATGGAGGCTTCTTCCTCACATTCAGTTGAGGAGAAGGATTTAGATATTAAGGAGAAATACAAGCAAATCAAATTGAAGAATGAGGAAATCAAAACTGAAATATATTCTCAATTCTTAAAGCAAAAGCCAGGTAATCAAAACAGATTCTTATCAGCATTTGATTATTCAACTAAAAAATTGATTATGTCAGTTTTACAACCCACAATACCAGTGCCAAAGACAATGGCTAACTATAAAAAAGTTGATATGGAAGTAGCCACAAATAAAATCCATGAATTGGATCAGATTGAGTTTCATAGGCAAACCTCAGAGATGCTCTATTCCACAGTGACAACAAAAGCTATGAGTGCTCATAGACTTCAAAATACCATCTATAATATGCAGGACCAAATGAAGATGGATAAAGCTTCATTATATGCAAAGAATCTAAGGATAAAGGCCTAAGAAGATTTAGTATTACAGGTAGGATATGATCCTACAAACATCAAAGCAGAAGAAGCATTGGTTAAAAAGAAAAATGAGGACATAGCTACCTTTAGGAAACAGCTCAAGCTTCCTCATGGTGAGCATCCTCAGACAAAGGAAGTTGTACAGGATCAACAGGAAAAAGATGAAATGATGAGTTTGATACTTCAATTGACAGCTCAAATCAAGGAAATGGAAGTACAAATGGACCAAGTTGTCCAAGAAAAAGAGACAGTTAAAGAACCAGTGATTCCCACTATCATCCTAGTCATCATAGCAGCAGTGCCTTCCACTTTAAGAGAAAAGTTGGCACCAAAAGAGCCACTAGCCACTGCAGTGCCAGTGACTTCTTCAACCACTTCAGTAATTGAATCCTCTACAACAGTGTTTGCCACCTACAGATGAAAGCAGTCAACTGGTAAAAGCAATGAAAGAGATGTCCTTGAAGACCAATGAAATCAACAGATTGACAAAGATAATTGAAAATCTTGAGAAAACAAACAAATCAACTCAAATAGATGCTAAAATACATGAGCAAAATGCCCACAACTTGAGTGAAGAGGTAAAGAAGCTCCAAAAAGAATTAACTCTCAAGGATCAAATATCATATATTATAAATTACCAATGGAATAAGGTAATTGAAGCCATCCATGATGTTTGGCCTTCAATTCAGGTGATTTTTTAGCAGAGAGAGTTACTATTGGCAGCCCAAGCAGAGATCCAAAAGACACAAGTTGATTTAGCAGATAAACCAGAATAGGCAGTAAGGTTAATAAATCTCCTCAACAGCAAGAACAGACAAGAACTTGAAGAATTGAAAATCAATGACAGGACAGCTACTATCCTAGAAATTAGGAAAGTAACCACCAAGAGAAATTTGATGAGGCAGCTTGAAGAGAAATGTGAAGGAATGAACAATGCTATCACTATATTCATAGTTAAAATTCACCAATTTAAGGCAAAAGGGACTCCCTGATATCATGGTTATCAATGATAAGTTAATGCCTCAGAATGATTATGACAAAAAGATGAAAGAACATGCTAAGGAGCAGGTGAACAAGCTAACAGGTCAAGGTATTCCCACAGGAAAAGTACTGTTAAAAAGTTTTGAAGATTTGTTTTATTTGTAGTATGAGATCAAGCATTTATTTGTCATCAAGCCCACATTTGCCAGGTACACTAAGGCTGATGAGAATTTTAGGAAACTCAAGAATATTAGAATTCCTAAAAATGAGGAGTGGCAAGCATTGACTGATTTGCTATGAAGAAAGAAAGGCAAACAAATGAAAAAGAAAAAAATATGTTTGTTGATTTCACAGTCAAAACAGATTTTTACAACAGAAAGCAATTTTATTGAAGGTTAAAGAATATCAGCGAGAAAGAGTGTCAGTGAAGGCAAGTTAGATTCTGAAAAATATCTAAAAGGCCAGCAAAGAAGACACATAAGCAGCGAGCTGCTTCTTATTTTAAAACAGTTTCTATTTTTTTTTAATAAAATATGACAGCTTGCTAATTTGTTGAGCAAGTTGTCCCTATTATTATTATAAGATATTTAATTTTCCTAAGTTAATTCCTAGAAGTCATCTAGGATATTTTGTAAAACATTTTATATAAATACTTCACTCCTTGAAGTATTTTTGTGTGGAATAAAATTGTTGGAGATTACTATAGATATTTTGTTGACTTGAAGGCTTTGGATTTCGATTTTGAGTAGCAGACCAGATCAACTATTTGGCATCATACTTCAGGATCCCTATCATAAACTACCTGGAGTGAAGTACTCTCTTAAACTTGTCATTGTTATCTTCTTTTGTTACATGCATACATCTGTGTTTTAATTCTAAATTTGAATGTATAACTAGGATTATTACTACAGGACATGTTAATAGCACCCTGTTTTTAACTAGTTATCATTTCTTTGTTTTCTTATGATTTCCGGTGTAGGGAACCCTTAATTGCTCCCTCTCCTGTTTGACCTCTATCTTCTACTTCCCTTTTCCGGATCAAAGGATTCTTAAGTGCCCTTTATCCCGATCATACCATCTCAAAAACCAATTTCCCAAGATCTCCAAGGGTTATCTACTTTGCCCTGCAGATATTTGACCTTTTAGGCCTTGATCCCAATTTTCTTAGCTTGACTTAGACTCCATAGCCCAATGGACAAGTAGATTTCCCTCTATCTACCTTCCAAGTGAAATTTTCCCACCAAATTCAACAAAACAAAACCAAATCTGCACTTTAATAACAAGCCTAATATTCATAAATCAAAACAAAGTTAAACTTGAAAGGAAAAGCCCTCTCTGAACCCTAGGAAGGCTAGATCCTAGAGTTTGAAGTAGGTTTGTGGTTACCTCTAGTATTCTTTGACTAAAAACCAGAATCCCACAACTTTAGAATTTACTGAAGTGATAACATTACTGGTGACCATACTGGGGAAATAACCAGTCCTCGGTCATAAAATTAGTCTTAAAGGAATCATTTAAATCATCCTTTTACTTTAAGATTATTTTTATATGTTGTGGGTATTGAAAAATTGTAATTCTGGCTTCTAGGAAAGTCTATTATACTAGGTCTAACCCGGATCCTAAGCCTGCTGTTATAGTAGATGACCCGGACTGAATTGGTAAAAAGAAAAAACAAACAGAAAATTTAGAAGTTGAAATCTCATTTATAAGAGTCAATTCATTACCAAGTGAATTAGAAAGTCTGCAAGATATTGATTTGGATCTAAAATTTGAGCATTCCTTATTTAAAAGTAAATCTGAAAATGATTTAAAAACTATTGTTTTAGACCCTGCTTTTATTTCATTTTTGAATGCAAAACAAAAATCTAATGTAGTAAATTCTAGATCTAAGAAAGTTGAATATCAGACCAAAGTTGAGGAAATTAATGTTACTATTCTAAAGAATATTGATGAAGCTATGGAATTAGTTCATTTATTGACTTATGCAAACAGACCTCCAATTTCTCAATTACACACCACAATAATTCCAACTAAAGATTCATCTCTTTTTGCTGTTACATCATTCATAAATTCTACCACCAGCTCATCTATAGATCCATTCATCCCTAAATTACCTCTACAACTTAGAGTGTTATTTCCACCAATCACTTCATCCACTATATCCATTAGTTCACCTTTTGATTTCTTAAAAACATCATCCTCATTTCCCAGCACTTCAAATACAATCTTTAGTTCATCCACCATCATTTCTAGCACAGCTCCAAGCAATTCTACCTTACCTCCTAGTCAAGCTAAGCTTCAAGCTATGGCTGCTAGATATGCTCCACTTGTCCTACCACAGCAGTTTCATGATATGCCACAAGACTATCAAAAGAAAATACCACTGTTTGATGGCACTACTCAATATACTGTTCAGCAACATATTACTAAGATGACAGACTTCTTTGCAATTTATGAAATTGATGATTCAGATGTTCAAATGAGACTGTTTGCTCAAACTTTAACAAGAGCAATTAAGAAGTGGTTTAAAGATTTAGCTGCTAGTAGAGTAACTGATTTAACTATCTTTTTACTTTGTTTTTAAATAAATGGGAAAATAAAAAGAATCCCCTCCAAATTTTGTCTGAATTTGATTCTTTGAAAAGAGTTCCAAATAAGTCAGTCCAAGATTACTGCACCAGATATAATAGTGTCTATAATTCTATTCCTGCAAATCTGAAACCTACTCCTTATTCTATTCTGCTCAAATTCCCTGATGGATTTGACACAGATATGGCTTACCAATTAAGGGAAAGAGATGCAGACACCTTAGAAAAAATGCAAATTGTTGCAGTTAGTGTAGAAGTGAACATTCTAGCTAGAAAAGCTAGACTTAGAAATGAAAGAAGAGTGACTATTAAAGAAGAAAATGCTAATTCAGATACAAAAATGGATGTTATAGCTAAAACTTTAGAAAGAGTGATTGATATATTTGATAATATGGAGAGAAGACCTCAGTGGGATAACCAACAACAGATTAGAAATCCCAATTTTAGAAAAAACATAAATTCTGGAAAAGCAAAAGAAACATCCTCAGACCAAACAATTAGGCCACCATTCCAAGAGAACTATGCTGAAAGTTCTCTGAATAATAACGATGATGAGGAGGATACTATTAATCTAATGGGAATTGATGACAACAATACTATTTTCCTTACTCAGGAAGATCAGGAATTGTTTGAACTTCAACAACTTAAATTAGATTCTAGTGAATCCTTTGATTATAAGCAAGGTTATGACTATGCAATAAATGAAACACACAGCCAGTACAACCTTAGAAACAAGAAAAACAATGAGACTTCTACTAAGAAAACTTCCCAAAATCATAATCAAAAAACAGTAAAAGCCCCTAAAACAAAAGTTCTGCAAATTCTCCGCAAAACTTAAATTCCTCCCAAAACATTTCTAGTCCTAAGAAAGCATCAAGCCCTAAAATTGTTAATATTACTGATGAAGTTGCTCAAACTGCAAAATGTTCTCAGAAATATATTGCTGCCAAAGCTTCTAATTCTGTAAAAACAGCAAATTTAGATCCCAAAAAACCTTCTGCTGATCCTAAAACAGCAGATCCACAAACTGTTGCTTCAAAAACATCTGCTGAAAATTCTAAATCAGAAAGAACATCTACTACTTCACAAACAATCCCTGAAAAGAAAGTTAAAAGTAGTATAACACAAAAAACACAAACAGAGAATCCTAAAACAATTGAAAATGAAAAAACAACTATAGAAAAGCAAGACAAACCAACACAAACTACAGTTACCAAAGAAGAACTGATTCAAATCAGTAAAGCTCAACCTGCATTCAACATACAATCAGAAATTGCAAAACTGAAAATACCAATTCCTTTAACTGAATTGGTAAAAAATGACTCGTATAAATCAACCATTACTGAAACATTAAATATGAATGATGGAGTAGACTCCATAAATCTAAATGATGATCAGCCAGAGTTGATTTTTGGCCCAGACGTAAATGGAAAACATGCAGATGGTGCAGTTCCTCCATTTTATATCAGTCTCACTATTCATGATCAAATTCTACATAACACAATGCTAGATTCAGGAGCTTCCCATAATCTAATGCCTAAAGCCATCATCGAAACTCTGAATCTAGAAATTACAAGGCCATACAAAGATTTGTTTTCTTTTGATTGCAATAAAGTTAAATGCTTAGGTTTAATTAAGGATTTGTGTGTAACACTAGTTCAATACCCTGGTAAGAGTATATTAATGGACATTGTAGTAGCTGATATCCCACCAAAATATGGTATGCTACTTTCTCGCTCATGGGGAGCAAAGTTGCAGGGATCTCTACAATTGGACATGTCTTATGCTACTATATCAGTGTTTGGTCAGCCTAAAAAGTTATACAGGGACACATTAATGAAGTATATGGTCAGTAGTGCTAAAAGATCTATAAATTACCCCATTTACTCTACACCAACTGACCTTGAATCTTTCATCCTTTGTAACTCTAAAACAAATCAACTCCAAACTGAACTAGTAGATAAAAAGAGAGCACCAAACAATGATAACATTTTTCATGAATCTCAATGGCATTTAGACTTTGATGGCTCAGCGAATAAGTTAGGAGCAGGAGCAGGTGTCTGGATAACAAATATGGAGACCAATCATTCTGAAGGTCATGCTTTCAGGCTAAATTTTAAATGTACAAACAATATGGCCGAGTATGAAGCCCTTATCCTAAGACTCCAAATCATTAGGAACTCAGGAAGAAAAAGAATTTTAATCATGGGAGATTCAAATTTGATCATAAAACAAGTAAATGGAGTTTATTTTGTTTACAATCTCAGACTAAGCAGATATAGAGACAATGTCATAGATTTAACTGATGATTTATTGGAATGTAAGTTTGTTGTTATACCTAAAAAACAAAATATACAAGCTCATTGTCTTGCAAATTTTGCTAATACATGCAATTTACCATTCCAACTTAATCACAGATACACTGCTGAAGTCAAACATAGGCCAATAATTCCAGATAATCTTAAGTATTGGCAAAAATTTTCTCAGGATGAACAAATTTACAAGTTTATGAACAAGGAAGGAGAATTTCAGAATTGTATTATAGATACAGATTGTACACTAAATCATGATTCGGATTGTGAAATAGATTTAAATGACTTAGATGTAAATAAAATAAAGTTTGCTAAACCAACTAGATTTAGTCAAGCTGACATAGATAGCTTAAAGAAAGTAGAGATTGAAGAAATTATTGAAGATGAATCAGACATATTGAATCTTAAGGATAATTTTTTACCTAAAGGTTTAACCCCCTTAGAGGATCTTTTTGACTCTGATGATGTAGCTAGAAAACCAAAAATGGAGCCAGTAAGATCTGACATAGAAGAATGTAACATTGGTACAGAGTTAAAACCAAAGATAATCAAACTGTCCAAAATTTTACCTCAACAAGAAAAGGATAAATATATTGAGCTTTTAAAGGAATATCAAGAAGTGTTTGCTTGGAGTTATGAAGATTTAAAATATTATGATACAAACATAATCCAACATAAAATTCCAATAAAAGAAGATCAAAAGCTATTCAAACAAAAGTTGAGAAGGATTAACCCTGTGCTTTTACCTTTGATTGAAAAAAAAGTTAAAAGAATGTATGATGCCCAGATCATTGCACCAATCAGATATTCTGATTGGGTTTCCAACCTAGTCCATACAAGAAAGAAAACAGGAGAAATTAGATTGTGTGTTAACTTTAGAAATCTTAACAAAGTATCCTTAAAGGATAATTACCCTTTACATAAAATGGACCACATATTACAAAGGGTAGTAGGTTCCTCGAGGATTTCATTGTTAAATGGTTTTTCAAGATACAACCAGATCCTACTTCAAGAAGAAGACCAAGCTAAAACAGCATTTACTACTCCTTGGGGCACTTTTATGTATGTAAAAATGCCTTTTGGTCTAATGAATGTAGGAGCAACCTTTCAAAGGGCTATGGATATAGATTTTTCAAAGGAAATACATGAGTTCTTAGCAATTTACTTAGATGACATTACTTTGTTTTCCAAAACAGATAATGAACACTTGGATCATTTGAGACAAGTTTTTATTAAGTGTAGGAAATATGGCATCTCTTTAAATATTAAGAAAAGTCTATTTGGATTAGAAGAAGGTAAGTTACTTGGACATATAATCTCAAAAGAAGGAATTAAGATAGCACCTGCTAGGATAGAAGCAATTCTGAACATCAATCCACCAAGAAACATCAAAGAATTACAAGCTTTTCTAGGTATGATAAATTTTTTAAGAAGATTCATATCTAATTTAGCTGAGATAATTAGAGAATTGAATAACATGCTAAAAAAAGATTCAGTTCTTAGATGGATTGTCAAGGCTAAACAATCATTTGACTCTATCAAACAAGCCTTAACCAAAACTCCAATCCTAATAAGTCCTGATTTTAAGAAAGATTTCATGATTTTTTCATTTGCTTCAGAACACACTATTGTTGCAGTTTTACTGCAGGAAAATGACCAAGGATTTGAACAACCCATAGCTTTTTTTAGTAAAGCCCTTAGAGATGCCCCTTTGAAATATAACATTATGGAAAAACAAGCCCTAGCCTTGGTTAAGGCTATTAAAAACTTCAGAGTTTATATTCTCTATTCACACATTATTACCTATGTCCCAAATTCTGTAGTTAAAGACATTCTTACTCAGGATGGTCCTGATGGAAGAAGAGGTAAGTGGATTGCCACTATCTTGGAATATGACATAGAGATAAAACCCACCAAGCTCATTAAAGGTCAAAGATTAGCCATGCTTATGGCTGAATCCAATTGTAATGCCCTAGATATAAATTTTATTTTTCAAGTAGATGATCAGGAAGAGATGGCAACTCCATTGATCAGTGAAGCCTTTTCACACTCACCTTGGTATACAAATATCATATTTGTACTCCAAAACTTACAAGCTCCTCCTGGATTGTCAAGAACCAAAGCTAGATTTTTAAAACTTGAAGCAGTAAGATTTTGTATCTTAGATAAAGTACTTTTTTGGAGAGATCATAGTGGGATTTTACTAAATTGTTTACTAAAGGAAGACGCTGACAAAATACTTCAAGAATTTCATGCAGATGACTGTGGAGGACATTTATATTGGAAATCTACTCTTGACAAGATCCTGAGAGCTGGTTTTTACTAGCCTACCTTGTTTGCTGATGTCAAAAAATACGTTACTTCATGTCATAAGTGCCAAATTTTTTAGGGTAAGAAGAAATTATTACCCCTCCCTTTAAAGCCAATTTCAACTGAAATGTCATTTCAACAATAGGGTTTAGACTTCATTAGTGAAATTCACCCCCCCTCTTCAAGCCAACATAAATGGATTTTGACAACCACGGATTATTTTACCAAGTGGATTGAAGCCATACCTTCCAGACAATCCACTGATACTATCATTATTTCCTTCCTAGAAAACAACATCATTTCAAGATTTGGGTGACCTCAAAAGATAATTACTAACAATGCAGCAACATTCAAATCCAAGAAAATGATTGACTTTTGCCACAAATACCATATTACCTTAGGACATTCTACTGCATATTACCCCCAAGGTAATGGCCTAGCTGAATCCTCAAACAAAAGCCTTGTAAATATCATCAAAAAGTTACTTGAAGACAATAAAAAGACTTTGCACAAGAAGTTAGTCAATGCCTTATGGGCAGATAGAATTACTACTAAGAAATCCATTGGTACTTCACCTTACCAACTAGTTTATGGAATGGATGTTGTTTTTCCTTCCTCCCTAGGTGTACTAGTGATGAAAATTATCCAAGAATTATAGGTTGAAACAAATGACATCCAAAGGAGGATAAATCAAACTATTCACCTGCAACAAACAAGGGAAGAAGTTTATTTCAAATCTCAAGTCATCTAGGATAAGATCAAGAAAATCTATGATAAAAGGACAAAAGAGGATGATTTTTACATAGGAGATAAAGTGTTAAATGGGATTCTAAAAGAGAAGACAAAGGAAAACATGGAAAATTTGATTTTCTATGGAAAGGGCCTTATGTAATTTATGGATATAGAGGTAATAATGCTTTCTTTTTGAAAGAATTGGATGGAACAGATCTGCAAGAAGGACCAGTTAATGGCAGAATGTTGAAGCACTACTACTCACCTAAGTTAACCAATAATTAGTTTTTATTCACTTTGATCATTGTACATATACATTGCAAAGTTTAGATTGGATTGGATGTTTCCTTAGCAAAGTTGAAGCCTGAAGAGCACTAAGCTTTGAAAAGTAAATATCATAAATAAGAATAAGTTGCAGATATCAGAAGACATTTACAAGATCATCACAGTGAAATTTCAAAGGCTACTAGTCTTAAAGTTTTTGATATTTCACCAAGAAATGTCATCCCCATGTGGAGCAACTGTTAGGGTCCTATAATAATAGGGTTCATAAAATTTTGAATTGACTTTGATAAGTCTTGTAAATATGTACACACCTTGTTTTCTGCAAGTTGTTTTCCCATATTTTGAAAAAATGAAAAATAATAAAAAATCAAAAAGAGGGTAAAAATTCCTAAAAGAAAGATCAAAGGACTTAGAAAAATATAAACACCAAAAGAAAAAGAAAGAGAAATAAGACCTGAAAGTGAGCAAGTCCAAATGCCACTACTTTTACTGCAAAGAATAATGATTATGTGCAGAGTGTCAATAAATGCCATAACCCATGATCAGTTAAACAGTTTAATCTTAACTTTTCATGCTTTCAATTTCATGTTTTAGATATAGAATAAAGATTTGCCAAACAGTTTAAACTTGACAAATCAGTAGATAGGTACAGAATAATGAGGAGCTCAACAGTGTAATCTGAACCCTCGGATTAAATAAAGTAGATTTAGATAGTTTTATGCTTTGAAAGAAAAATGTTTTAAGGTTGCAAGCCTAAATGCACCTACAAAATGAAAAAAAAAATGTTAGAAATACAAGTTGGATAGGTAGAAAGCAGTGGAGCAACAATGTAAATAATATATCATCAGGCAAAATCACTAATTTCCCCTCCCTCATGAGTATTCAGTATTCTAAGCTATCAGACAAACTGGCTCAGAGCATTTCTCTGACTTTTGTTGGGGCCGGACCCAAGGCTCTATGACTGGTTACTTAAAAATATTGATTTCTTATGTTAAACCCACATTTTTCATCATTTACCCTTCATTCATGTATTAAAACCCCTTTTTCCTAAGTAAAAACACATTCTTACTTAGTAAAATTGTAACCCTAGAATAATTAACTCTATCCCTTCATAAGCATTCATAAAAATCCACAAAATCACACTTATTCTAAGTATTATTGAAAGAAATATAAAAATAAGCAATGCTTGATATTATATGATACTTAGAGATAATATGTATTTTTGTTTTACATTTCACTCCTCTCTCATATTAACTTTTAACATATTTTATTAAATCCCTAAGAAATATCATTTCCTAGTTATTAATTTCATTATATCTAAATACCCCAAAAACCCACTATTATAAACTTTTGACCAAAGTATATTATCCCATGTGCATAAATGAAAATCCCAAGTCTTAAAGCCCTTTGGTCCAAACTATCTTTATTCTAATGTATTCCGCCCTTATAGTTTTTAAACTATTGAAAAAGGTTAAAAAACTATATAATATAACCTACCATTACGCACATTTGCGAAACATTTTTTAAATGTTGCAAACCTAACCCGCCATATATATATATACCAATGGATAAGGCTTAAAAAGCCTTGTTTAAAAGCGCCTTGTAATAACATTTTATCCCCGCCTCTATGGTTTAAACGTGTTTTTAAATATTTATTACATAAAAATTAAACCATTGCCGCCCATACAAAGCCCGGTCCCACCTTTCCACTCCGTGCAACTCCTGAAACAATCCTGACCATTCGCATATACATCTCAGATCTGACGATCGACGTTTGATATCGCGTAGATTAGATGCACGGCCGCTCCAATGCAAAATCCACGTGAAATAGGCAATTTCCCGTCGACCCTTCCCCTCCACGTGGCCTCTTCTGATTCGATCGCACGAGTTTTGATTAAAACCATTTACCACTTAAAAGCCACGCAATAAACCGCTAGTTTTCTATGCCTTTGTAATTCCAAAACCACCTTCCTGCCTGATAATGAATTGCATTCAATGCCGATCAATGCAAATTCATACATTTTAATTAAACATTTGTATATGCATTTTTCCGCCTATATGTCGCGTTTAACCATTGTTTTTGCCCTCCCATCTGTGTAAAGCTGCAAAAAGTCCCTGTTAGCCACTTTAACGCCCAGAACTTCCTAAATTCACCAAAGAAGGTTGTAAAAGATTGCTGAGGAGCTATATCGCTCCAGTTCAACCACTAAAGCCATCAAATCAACCAGAAGATTGAAGAAACCCTGTTAAAACCGATACCTGCGTCAAAACAGGTATTCTTATGAGATTCAAACATGTAATTAAATTGAACAAACCTTTTAAAATAAAAGAATCAGTTCAAAATCAAGAAATTGATTAAATCTAATTGCCCAAAAGTCCCGGAAACAGGCCAAACTCTCGCAAAATTTTCCCAGAAACCCTAGAGTTCGTTGCGCACCATTTTCAAGGAAATTTATCAGTTTTTTACAGATTAATGATCAATTTCAAGCTCTAAAAACCAGAAATCCTTTGCAGGTGCCTATATCTTCTGAAAATCCTTTTTAACAGAGTTTTAGCCCATTTTTCAGTCAAAAGACTCGGAAAACCCCTGTTTTCTGTTTTAGACCAGTTTTTAGCCTCAGAACTTCTTTTGAGAAACCTAATTGAGCATAAAATCCAAAAAGACATTGTATCAAGCCTCTGTTATAATAAAATTGCCTCTGCAAACAATTTAAACTTGCAGAAGCCAAACAAAATGCCTAAACAACAGAGTGTAAACAAATCTGAAGGTTCTAAGACTCCTAAAGCTACTCCTTCCATGACTCCAAATACTGCAATTCTAGTCAACCCATTACAACCCCCAATTGTTGATATTGAGCATATTCCCCTAGTTGATATTGACTACAAAATAGTTGATCCTATAGTTGAGTTCAATTTGTTAGATATCCACAACTAGTGTTTTGAAAAATCTCTAGATGATCATGAAGAAGTTCATATTTGGGAATCCAATTTGCCCAAATATGTAGTTCCCCCGACTCACCCTTGTCAAGAAATTATCAGAGTGTGTCACCAGTACTACATTCCTGAACAAAGAGCTATTGTGAATGCAAATAAAGAGGTCCTATTTAACATCACTGCGGAGTCAATAAACCAAATGTTACAGCTTCAACCAGACCCCCAAGTAGTCCCATTGTCTATTGAAGCCCTCACTAAGCTATACATTAACTTAGACTTTCCTAAAAGGTTTATGATTTTATAGACTTTCATGCCTCTGCATGTTGAAATTCCCAAATTAAACCCTCCATATTCAACTGCCAAGTTCCCTAAACGATCAAGGCATGTAATCTCCATGTTTTCCTTCATACTTGGGTATTTCATAGATGAGCACACTGATGAGTCTATTTTGCGATTTTTGTCCACATTTTCTCCAGGGCAGCCATCTTCAGTTATATTTGACTATGGTGGTTTTATTACTGATAGCATTCACTATGAGTTGACTAATTTTCAGCTAGAAGCAGTATTCAGATATACCTCCTATCTTCTTCACATGTTTCTTTATTTTCAATCAGACAGTTTTCTAATTTAACTTCAAAAGTTGGATATAGAAGGAAAACATCTATCAGTTATCTTTTGGAAATCTATACTCAGAAAAAGAAGGCACATAATTCAACTATTCAGTGTTTGCAGAATTGTTTGTACATCCATTGATCACCATCTTGACAAAAACAGAGCAGCCTAGAATCAATGAGGAAATGAAGAGAATATTGCAGCTATCAGAGCAGAGCAAAGTGGGTGATTGGCATTTGTATGAGAAATTCACTGAAATCAGAGTTTTTGCTTCTAACTCGATGCCTTATAAGTTGCCCAAGCATCCACCAATGAGGATCTTTGCCTTAGAATACATTAGGCAGATCCTGAATTCAGATTCAATTAATTTCATGGCAGCCAAGAAAAAGACCCAATTTAAACTCAAAAATCAAATTGGGCCATTCATATGTAATCAAAGAGATGTGGAAAAGGAAGCAACAAGTCAACTACTGGAATATAAATTAGAAGAAAGCTTCCCATGGAATTATGATCCACAAGGGATCTTAAGTAAACTAAGGGTAAAATGCAAATTGACACCCTTTATCCATGAGTCAAAGCCAGAAATAGAGAAGTTTGCTAATCAAATTGAGTGGGTTGAAAATACTTTAATAGAGGCAGTTAACCAAAGGAATATTAGTCATACTTTGGAAATTGCCAAACAGCGAGAGACATCCACTAAGAGAATCAGAGAAAAATGAGCTTACTGCAGAGACTACAACAGAAACAAAGTTTAAAATCATTTACAACAAGAGGCCAAAACTGGATACAGCAGCTAAAGGTAAAGTAACAATAGATGTTGAAGAAACACAGCCTTTGAATACCAACACTGCACAGGCAGAGACCAATGTAGCCACTGTAATCATCAGTGAGCCAAATCAGAATGAAGAACAATTGAATAATGAAGATGCACAGATAATGAAAAGGCAACAAAGTATGGAGGCTTCTTCCTCACATTCAGCTGAGGAGAAGGATTTAGATATTAAGGAGAAATACAAGCAAATCAAATTGAAGAATGAGGAAATCAAAACTGAAATATATTCTCAGTTCTTAAAGCAATAGCTAGGTAATCAAAACAGATTCTTATCAGCATTTGATTATTCAACTAAAAAATTGATTATGTCAATTTTACAGCCCACAATACCAGTGCCAAAGACAGTGGCTGACTATGAAAAAGTTGATATGGAAGTAGCCACAAATAAAATCCATGAATTGGATCAGATTGAGTTTCATAGGCAAACCTCAGAGATGCTTTATTCCACAGTGACAACAAAAGCTATGAGTGCTCATAGACTTCAAAATACCATCTATAATATGCAGGACGAAATGAAGATGGATGAAGCTTCATTATATGCAAAGGATCTAAGGATAAAGGCCTTAGAATATTTAGTATTACAGGTAGGATATGATCCTACAAACATCAAAGCAGCAGAAGCATTGGTTAAAAAGAAAAATGAGGACATAGCTGCCTTGAGGAAACAGCTCAAGCTTCCTCAAGGTGAGCATCCTCAGACAAAGGAAGTTGTACAGGATCAACAGGAAAAAGATGAAATGATGAGTTTGATACTTCAACTGACAGCTCAAATCAAGGAAATGGAAGTACAAATGGACCAAGTTGTCCAAGAAAAAGAGACAGTTAAAGAACCAGTGATTCCCACTGTCATCCCAGTCATCACAGCAGCAGTGCCTTCCACTTTAGGAGAAAAGTTGGCACCAAAAGAGCCACTGGCCACTGCAGCGCCAGTGACTTCTTCAACCACTTCAATAACTGAATCCTCTACAACAGTGTTGCCACCTACAGATGAAAGCAGTGAACTGGTAAAAGCAATAAAAGAGATGTCCTTGAAGACCAATGAAATCAACAGATTGACAAAGATAATTGAAAATCTTGAGAAAACAAACAAATTAGCTTAGATAGATGTTACAATACATGAGCAAAATGCCCACAGGTTAAGTGAAGACGTAAAAAAGCTCCAAAAAGAATTAACTCTCAAAGATCAGATATCATATATTAAAAATTACCTATGGAATAATGTAATTGAAGCCATCCATGATGTTTGGCCTTCAATTCAAGTGATTTTTTAGCAGAGAGGGTTACTATTGGCAGCCCAAGCAAAGATCCAAAAGACACAAGCTGATTTAACAGATAAACCAGAATAGGCAGTAAGGTTAATAAATTTCCTCAACAGCAAGAACAGACAGGGACTTGAAGAATTGAAAATCAATGACAAGACAGCTACTATCCTAGAAATTAGGAAAGTAACCACCAAGAGAAATTTGATAAGGCAGCTTGAAGAGAAATGTGAAGGAATGAACACTGTTATCACTAGATTCATGGTTAAATTCACCAATTTAAGGCAAAAGGGACTCCCTGATATCATGGTTATCAATGATAAGTTAATGCCTCAGAATGATTATGACAAAAAGATACGAGAACATGCTAAGGAGTAGGTGAACAAGCTAACAGGTCAAGGTATTCCCACAGGAAAAGTACTGTTGAAAAGTTTTGAAGATTTGTTTTATTTGTAGTATGAGATCAAGCATTTATTTGTCATCAAGCCCACATTTGCCAGGTACACTGAGGCTGATGAGAATTTTAGGAAACTCAAGAATATTAGAATTCCTAAAAATGAGGAGTGGCAAGCATTGACTGATTTGCTATGAAGAAAGAAAGGCAAACAAATGAAAAAGAAAAAAATATGTTTGTTGATTTCACAGTCAAAACAGATTTTTACAACAGAAAGCAATTTTATTGAAGGTTAAAGAATATCAGCGAGAAAGAGTGTCAGTGAAGGCAAGTTAGATTCTGAAAAATATCTAAAAGGCCAGCAAAGAAGACACATAAGCAGCGAGCAACTTCTTATTTTAAAACAGTTTCTATTTTTTTTTAATAAAATATGACAGCTTGCTAATTTGTTGAGCAAGTTGTCCCTATTATTATTATAAGATATTTAATTTCCCTAAGTTAATTCCTAGAAGTCATCTAGGATATTTTGTAAAACTTTTTATATAAATACTTCACTCTTTGAAGTATTTTTGTGTGGAATAAAATTGCTGGAGATTACTATAGATATTTTGTTGACTTGAAGGCTTTGGATTTCAATTTTGAGTAGCAGACTGGATCAACTATTTGGCATCATACTTCAGGATCCCTGTGATAATCTATATGGAGTGAAGTACTCTCTAAAACTTGTCATTTTTATCTTCTTTTGTTACATGCATACATCTGTGTTTTAATTCTAAATATGAATGTACAACTAGGAGTATTACTACAGGACATGTTAATAGCACCTTGTTTTTAACTAGTTATCATTTCTTTATTTTCTTCTGATTTCTGGTGTAGGGAAACCTTAATTTCTCCCTCTCCCGTTTGACCTATATCTACTACTTCCCTTTTCCAGATCAAAGGATCCTTAAGTGCACTTTATCCCGATCATACCACCTCAAAAACCTTTTTTCCCAACGTCTCCAAGGGTTATCTAACTTGCCTTGTAGACATTTGACCTTTTAGGCCTTGATCCCAGTTTTTTTAGCTTGACTTAGACTCCATAACCCAATTGACAAGTAGATTTCCCTATATCTACCCTCCAAGTGAAATTCTCCCACCAAATTCAACAAAACAAAACCAAATATGCATTTAATAACTAGCCTAATATTCAAAACTAAAACAAAGTTAAATCTTAAAGAGAGAGCCCTCTCTGAACCCTAGGAAGGCTAGATCCTAGAGTTTGAAGTAGGTTTGTGGTTACCTCTAGTATTCTTTGACTAAAAACCAAAATCCCACAACTTAAGAATTTACTAGAGTGATAACATTACCAATGAAGACTTCTTCGGGAGTTTTGGAGTCCAACGCTTGATGTGGGCATCTATTTTGAACATATACAACGGTGTTGGCAACTTCTCCCCATAGGAACTTTGGAAGACCTTGGTGATAAATCATGGCACGGGCAACTTTCACAATGGTTCTATTCTTCCTTTCAGCAACACAATTTTGTTCGGAAGTATATGTAGTAGTGGTCTCCCTCTTAATGCCAGCTTCCCTACAATAGTCATTGAACTCATTTGACTCATATTCGGTTTCATTATCAGTCCTCAAAATTTTGATCTTCTTCTCTATTTGATTTTCAACCAAGGCCTTCAAGGTGCGGAACCATTTGAATACTTCGTCCTTTTTCTTCAATAAGTATATCCATGTCTTGCAGGGGGAGTCGTCTATAAAAGTGGCATAGTATAAGCATCCTCCCAAGGATGTTGCGGGCAACATACCAAATAGATCAGAATGAATCAATTATAGAATATCAGAAGTCTTGGTGACACTTGAGGGGACCGGTCCCCTTGTATGCTTTCCTTCGGCACAACCCTGACATACACCTTCATGATCATCTTTGAAATCGGGCATACCTGTGACCACCTTCCTTGCTTCGGGAAGGGTTTTATAATGAAGGTGTGCAAACCTCTGGTGCCATAACTCGGATTGAAGAGTTATGTTACATGTCATGGCTCCCAACGGACTTCCTCCAACCTGATAGAGTGTATCAAACCCGAAACCAAGAGTGATGCTTCTTTGAAATTCCTTTTCCAAATGTGTACCTTTCCATCGATGAATGCCACCTTGAATCCTATGTCTTCCATTGCCGAGATAGACACTAGATTCTTCTTCAAGTCAGGTACATACTACACATCTTGCAAACGGAGGACTTTACCTTGATTGAGATGAAGGGTCACAGTCCTTGTCCCTTTTACGGGATAGGTGGCATTGTATCCAAGGATAATTTCCAAATTTGTATCATTTTCAATCAAATCAAAGAGGGCCTATTTATATCTAGTGAAGTATCTTGAGGCACCACTATAAATCAACCAGTTATCCAAGGTGTCGGGAGGAGATACAACAAAGAGGGTAGATATGAGAATATATCCATTTCTCTTGTTATCAACAATATTAGATTCATCATACCTGGAGTTTCTTGACCTCTTAAAAGGTTGTCCATTTCGATCAAAGGGAGCCTTTCTCTTTCCTTTGTTGTTGAACTTGTTGTTCCTTTGATTTCCATCCCCCCTAAAGTTGTTATGGTCGTTGTAGTCATCATCTCAAGGGGGGTCCCTTTTATTGGGACACTCTCTAGCATAGTGACCAAACCTGTTACAACTGTAACATCTACCTTTCCTTCCTTTAGGACCCGCTCTTCCTTGATTTCTAGGACCAGCATTATTCCTCTTCTTCGCATGTGCAGTGAAGGCAGTAGTTTCACTTCCATTTCCATTTGAGGGATGGTCTCTCTCCATCATCCTTTTGGGACACTCTCTAGCATAGTGACCAAACCTGTTACAACTGTAACATCTACCTTTCCTTCCTTTAGGACCCGCTCTTCCTTGATTTCTAGGACCAGCATTATTCCTCTTCTTCGCATGTGCAGTGAAGGCAGTAGTTTCACTTCCATTTCCATTTGAGGGATGGTCTCTCTCCATCATCCTTGTCTCCCCTTGAGTGCATCTCCTCAACAATTCATCATAATCAGGAATTATATTATTATTGAGAATAGTGGTATTGAATACATACCATGCTTGGGGAAGTCCTTCAAGAGCAATGAGAGTGAGCTCTCAGTCAGCTATGACCTCTCTAATAGCTAAGAGATCATTCTTGATTTCGGTGAGCCTCATGAAATAGGATTGGATGGACTCTCCTTTGTCCATCTTGATGTTCTTCAACTTGTTCTTCAAAAAGAGAATTTGATTAGCATTTCTAGCCCTGAACATGCTAACCAACTTATCATACATCTCCTTAGATGTGCCCAGCTCGAAGATATAAGCAACCAAGTGCTTGTGAATAGGATCCCTGATGATCTTATTCGCCTTGTTTCCCCCTTTCTTGTACTTTGTTTTAGCGGCAGTCGGCGCATTTGATGGAGGCTCAATGATCTTTCCCTGCATGATAATCAGACTTATCATTGAGCTTGTCATAAGATTTGAAGCATGATGAGGATGCCATTGACCCTTGTCCTTCTCTAATCAACTTTCAGTGATTGCTCTTCTCACTCTTGCTTGGGCTTTGTCTTCACCTCAGCTCTGATATCATGTTAATTTTATTTAACGATGGTATGTTCTATGCTTAGAGAAATTTACTTCAATCTTTCTTATTAGCCGAATTCAATTTCTTGTTTAGCAATCACATTAACATTGACAATAAATGTTGATAGAACATAAACAAATAACCAGAAGACAAGCCAAGACAAGAGGACACAATAATTTGGCGGATGCCAGGGAAAAACCCCAATGCGGGGAAAACCCTTTGATAAAATCTTCTTATTATTCTTCAAATTTAGCAGTGAGAGAAAGTACATTTTTCAACAGTCAACAGGATGCCCTAGCCAACAAAGTCAACGTTGGTCAAACCAGCAATCTTCCTCCTAATGGAGCTCGGTCAAAGCCAGTAAAACTCGGCCTCAAGAAATAGTCAAAGTCAGCCCAAAACAATCCGCAAATTCTCGGTCAAACCTAGTCAATCTTGCAGTCAAAGTCTGCAGTCAAACAGTGGTCAAAGTATGCAGTCAAAGTTCCAAAGAAGCAAACATTGCGATCGGGATTAAATCGGCGAGGGGAAAAAATCGGAAAAAATCATAAAAATCGGGAAAAAATCGGTAAAAATCGGGAAAAAATCAGCACATACAAAAATATTCATTTTTTTTCAATTTTTTTAATATCTAAAGCACCCACAACATAAAATAAATGCATTGACACATAAATATGAAAAAAAAAAACTAATATATAAGACGTGTAATATCATGTCTAGTGCTACATCACACATAATAGTGAATCATGTCCTGAATACTAAGTCCTGAGTCTCAACTCAACCTCAAAATATCAACAAAAAATATAATAATGTATCTCATATCATGAGTCATAATGTTATATACAAAGGAATGCACCAAATAACCTATACTACTGATTTCCTCTACCCCTCTTGTGAGAAAATGTAACAGCTTTCCCTCTAGACGAAGAAGCTGGCGGGGCTGGCAATGGACTCTGTTGTGCTCCAGATCCTGAAGCACCAGGAGCTAAAGGAGGCAGACCACGTCCTCTACCGGTAGCAAGGGTAGGTGGTGTCACCTCCTCCTCCTGCTGTTGCTCCTCCTCCTCCTCCTCATGAAACTCATCATTGATTCATCGCTACTAGAAATGGGATCATAAACAAGAGATACATAAACATCATCTAGCTCAAAGTCTTCAGACTTGGATTGCTCAACCTTATAACATGATAGAAATTGAAAAAGTTTAACATGCCTAACCAATGATTTTTGTTTGAGTGAAGGGTTCATCTCCTCAACCTTTAAATGCGGTAGAAAAATATTAACATGCCTAACCAGTTGTTTTCCTTTGAGTGAAGGGTACACTCTTGTTAAAGCCACAATAGGGGAGTTCAACAATCAATACCACCAACATCAACAAAGTTCAACAATCAATGCCACCAACATCAAGGTTCTTAAAGGACTTCATACTCTTGATCAAATGCCAATCTCATACCCTTACACATAATAGAATCAAATGGAAACAATGCAAATCCCCAAACCATAAAACCCTGAAAACCATTAAGTCTGCTGGATTTTGAGTGAAATCTAAAATTCTAGTTTCTCCATATGAAATCCAATGAGGTCGAAACCACTCTTAAACATCCTGAGTCATTTCATGGTAATGTTAAAAATTGAAGTAAAAGGATGAAAATGAAAAATAAAGGAAATATCACTTTTACTTTAAGAATTTAACATTACCATTCACTGCCAACAGGGTGTGTCAGGAAAATGAGAGGGCTGCAAAAATGACAAAAAAAAAAATCGATTTTTGAACTTATAGGGTTGCTTTTTGATGGGCCCACGATTTTTACCAAAAAAAATCGCGCTTTTTTCCAAAAAATCGCGATTTTTTGGCGATCGGCGATTTTTTCAAAAAATCGGGAAAAAATCGCCGATAAAATCGTTGAGTTGAAAAAATCGCGATGTTTGCTTCTTTGAGTCAAACAGCCCAGAACTTCTCGATTTATGTGCCACCAAACTCAGAATCTGTCCCAAAAATTGAAGTCAAAATCTGTAAGTTGACCTAAGGTCAAGGCTGCTGCAGAAACCCTAAAACAGTCTGAAATACTCAGCTGCCCTTTCACACATGCGGAGGAGAGAGAATGTCTCCTAAGGTTGTACGAACCAATGAAAAGGAGAGAGAATGTGTGAGGAGATGATGTCCAAAATGAAGTTTGGGTCTCTCCTTTTTATATCCATCAATGAGGGTGTGTGACACATCTTTTGGGGCTTGTGAGACTACATTACAATTCTGGTCGACATTGACAATTTGCACGTGTGAGAAATAAATTCAAAATCCAACTTCTGTTCATCCAAACAAGATGATCTTCAGATCAATCTTGCACCTCTCTGAAAAAGGAATCCAACAAAAATATCATCTCCATCATATGAGCAGTGCAAAGTGGAGTTTGGCCCTAGTTTCCAAATTTAACAAAGTATTTGTATGGCTAGATGAGGTTTTCAGCGTGATCATGTTTAAATAATGATATTTGTAAACAGAGACGTATATGTTGTTTGTTGCTTGGGTTTGTTGTAGAGCTAGGGTTTGAAGTTCATATTCGTTGTGAGCAGAAAAGAGCAATTGATGTATCAAAGATTGATCATTAGAGATGCATCGGGGCAGTGTTTGCTAGCCATTGGGCAATCAGTGTGTGTTGTTGCAAAAGTTTACGTTGCCTAAGGTTTCATCTCGATGTGCCAAGCAAACTTGATTATTGAGCAATACTAGGGTTTCACAATTTTTGCAGAGATCAGATTGATTTCTTATTACAAAGATGTTGAGCAGTGAATTGATAGAGTTTGATTTGACTGATGTTCAGATTGAGCAAAGGCAGATTTGATTGACAGAGATTGTATTGCAGTTTCAGGTTGCTTTTGTATTGATATTGAGCACAGGTGGATCCAATCTGAAAAATTGTGAAACGTGGTACGTCGTGGTGAGTTAAAGGTTGGAGCCTTCAAGGCAAGTAGCAACTTGTTGATCAAGGTGGTTGAGTGGTGCAAGGCAAGAGACTGGAGTCTCCTTCAGGTCGCAGCTTGAGAACACTTCAGGGCAGCAGGGTGGTGCTAGGGCAAGTCGGAGCTTGTGCAAGGTTTGCAGCACCCTTCCAATCGAAGCTAGAAAATCAAGGAGTCGGAGCTTCCTTCAAGTTGGAGCTTGTAAATTAGGACGTTAGAGCGTCCTTCTAGTTGCAGCTGGTGAACAAGGTGTTGGAGCATCCTTCAAGTTGAAGCTTGCAAACCAGGGGGTCGAAGACTCCTTCAGTTGTTGTTGAAAACTTGGAAGTTGGAGTTTCTTATTGATGTAAATTTATTGAAGACAAATATTAAAGAAGCGTTTGGTGTTTTTCCTCCAGGAAGGGTTTCCACCTAAAATCTCTAGTGTCTATCGTCTTTGATTTTGTGCATTGTTGAATGGTGTCGATTCATGTTATAATTTGATGATAATGTTAATTAATGTTGTGCAAATTAAAAAATAACTAATTGAAAAGAAATAATAATTCACATACAAAAAGAATAACAGATTAATGAATTACACATACAAAAAGGAAATATAGACATAAAGATCCAAATTTGGCTAGGATTTCAAAACTAAAACATTTAAATGATGATGATAAAAATTCAATCATAAAAGTTTAGTTAATACCTAGTACTTACTACTACTACATTAATCATGATCAAATGACAAACACACAAGAAAATTACAACTATAAACTGCAGTTTCCTCATTAAGCCATCAAAATACAACAACACTGAGTCACTACTACTATAGGTGGGAATGGCAATGGCAAAGACAAATAGGGTAGATACTTAAATCGTAGATGGAAGAATCTCATAGCTCATCACTGTCAATATTCCTCCATGTGAAATTCATCAAAATCAGCATCATTGCTACTACTATCTTCTCCATCCTCCTCCTCTTTATTGAATCCAATCAGTGCATCTGTAGGTGTGGAAGATGACCCCTCAAAAGTGACTAACTCTAACACGTTTGCTCTTGAGCTTGTTGTCTCACTACAGCAATGTTTTCTTCAGCATTTGAAGTAGCACTTGCAGCCCCACTTACAGCAAATGGAACATTCGAAGAGGCTTAATGAAATTGAAAAGGGAGGGGGAGAGGGAGAGGGGTGGGGCAGCGACAACCTCAATAGGGGCATTCCTCCCTCCTCCTATTTATTGAATCCAATCAGTGCATCTGTAGGTGTGGAAGATGACCCCTCAAAAGTGACTGACTCTAATACGTTTGCTCTTGAGCTTGCTGTCTCACAACAGCAACGTTTTCTTCAGCATTTGAAGCAGCACTTGCAGCCCCACATACAGCAAAAGGAACATTCGAAGACGCTTAATGAAATTGAAAGGGCGGGGGGGTCAACCTCAAAAGGGGCATTCCTCCCTTTCCTTTGACCTTTTCCAGATTCCCTCGCTGATTAAGGCTGATTGAGCCATTATTTCTATGAAACGATCAAAAAAATGTGTTGTCGTAGGAAGAAAAAAAAAACTTGAAGACTGGTGGACAAATCCTCTTGCCCAGCACTTGGAATCCCTTCAATGTGAAAATTCAGTGACCCGAATCCTATTGCAGCAACTGGAAATAATTCTCCTAATCGTTAAATTAATTTTTTAAAATTTATTTACTGTTTGCTACAACAAATATTGAATCAATCACACAATAACCTACACAAATAAAACTGTGGAAGAATTAAACGCTGGAAGAAATGCTAGCACACACATAAAATAACACAGTTATTTTTGGACCAATGTCCCCGGAAAAACCCAACTTGGGAAAACTGGTGCAACAACTGAGGGTTTTATTATTATGTAGCAGTGTGTGAAAAATCTTAAATCTGGATTCTTACTGCAACAAATATGAATTACTTCTATTATTTTTCATAATTATTTCGTTACAGTGAAATATCGAAGTAATTACTAAAACAGTCTACACAAATAATGTTGCGGAATAAATCTAAGTGTTGAAACAAACTAAACAAAATACAATGAAAAACATCCACATTTGACACAGTTATTTTTGGACTAAGTCCCCGGAAAAACCCAACTTGGGAAAACTGGTGCAGCAGATCTGAGGGTTTTGTATTATTAAGCAGTAGAATCTTGAGTACAACTAGGGTGCCAATATCCGGCTCACCCTTCAGATAAAATCTCGGCAACAGAAGAAATGTGAGATATTCCTCACTTTGCGAGTCCTCGGCTGATCCAGAGCAACATTGGTGAAGCCCCTCTCTGCCTCTGCGTGATGCCTACGCTGCTACTGCGTAAGCCTGCGTGGGCAAGCTAAGGAACTGCATCACCTCCTCCTCTACAACGATCGAGCTGATCTGGAATTGAGTTTTGGCCTCCTGGCTCAAAAACCTCAGCTTCCAGCTATCTTCGGACTGAATCTAAAAGGAACTGGGTCACTTCTGCGTGATCCCCTTCAGGGACTCCGTCACCCCTCCAGATGACTGCGTTGCCTCTACTGCATCACTGATGCTTCTCTCTCTGAAATGTACTCCTGGTCCTCCTGACCAGTTACAGCATCTGCCCCTCTCTGGCACTAATCACTAGATCGAAATCACTTAGCCAACCTTGCCCTAGTGATTCGATCTTGATTAAAAGTTGTCTCTCTCACAAGCTCGAAAATGCCAAATGCTCAGTGTCTTTTGCATGGGCCCCTCACCCTCCTTCTTATAATCTTTCGTTGACCCTTCAACGGCTAAGATTAACTGGGAGTTGATCCATGACTTTATCTAGAATATTCACACTTAGTTTAATTAATACCCTTTAATTAATCATTTTCCCTAAGTTTAGACTTAGGAAAACATTAAAAACGATTAATTAATTTAAATAAACCATCTCTAAGTGGAATTTTCCAAAATCCTTTCTGGGTATTATGGAATACATGTGTATTAACCTATATACAAAATTACAAGGCTAGAGCACATTCGATGCTACCATAAATCAACACTCCCTCTTAGCGAGGAAAGTGCTCTAGCAATACAACTCTATGTGTTGCTCTAACTTCTGTAACATCTAATGTTGTGTTGTTGATGTTGCTCACCAACACTGCACAAATGTTGCAACTATATTGTTGCTGACTCTGCACGTTGCTGCCAACTGCTACTGTACTACAACTCCCTTTGAATTCTGCAACCATGTTGTTGCACTGCATGAGCACTGCGCTGCACCACTGTGGACTACGTTGTTACTGCTCCATTGTTGTTGCTGTTGTTCTATTGCACTATTGCTAATTGCCACAGAAAAACATCCGAAATTGGACAAGTAATACTGCATCTGAATAATAAGACTGTCTCCTGCTAACTTTTGCATTAGCTCTCTGAAATTGTTGCTGCTCTGTACTGTGTGAGCACTGTACTGCACTGCGCTGCACCAGTGCACTCTGCGTTGTTGCTGCTCAACTGCTGTTGCTGCTCTTCTTTTGCGTTGATCAGACTCTTGTACTACTAGCCATTGCATTGTCTCTTCCTCTTCTGTTGCAACTGTCCATCCTGCTACTGTCTTAAAGCTCCCGTGACTCGTATGTGATCCAAGAGTTCAGAAATACTCAAGGATCCTGCCTCTAGTAGATTCTGGATCTACAACTCCAAGTCAGCCTACTTCCCTCCTTTCGGAATATGAGCTAACATAGCACAATCATCTTCTGCCTCAATCTTGGCAGCTCCAGCTTGAGGATCCTGCTTCTCCTCTTTGTCCTTTTTCTTAAGAGGACATTGTGTGGCATAATGTCCCATTTGCCCACACCTGAAGCACTTGATCTTGGACAGATCTTTCTTCTTTTGCCGTTGTTGCCCTTTGATGCAAGGGTTGTGTTTTCTTCCTCCTCCTTCTTGACTTTTGAACCGTTGCTGCCATCCACAATATGGATTTTGAGGAGATCTCTCCTTAGCTCTTCTATCTGCAAGGCTGCCCACATCACTTCCCATCCTGGGAGTCTTTCTCTGACCAGAATGCTCTGGACAAAGACCTGATAGTCTTCTAAAACAGAGTTCAGAGTGAGCCTTACCAACTCTAAGTCTCTATGTGCTGACCCCACTACTAACAGTTGGTCTCGGTTTTCCTAAATTCGAGACAAGAAGGAGTCAAAACGCTCTCCCTTCTTCATCTTGGTGTTACGCATCTTCTCCTCCAGATACATCTTCCGCTGCTCGGAAGATCCTTGATATAGCTTTTCCAGCCCTACCCACATTTCTCTAGCAGTGTCCTTTACTGCTATGTGGGGTACGATGTGATCCTTTATGCCATCTAGGATCAACTGTTTGGCTCTTGCCATGTTATTTTTGAAGGCTCTTAGATGTGTTGCATCCAGCGGCTCTGCAACTGCGTTGTTAATGAGGCTCTTTAGACCATGCTCATCAAGGAGAAACTGAATCCTTCACTTCCAAATAACATAGTTGGAGGCACCCTCCAACTTATCTTGGTCACGCAGTCCGTTACTGGCCATTTCCTCAACTGTCGATTTCTCCCTCTAACCCTCTGCTCAGCTAGACTTACGCACTCCTTGAGGAGTAAGTCAATGCTTTTGTTGTTGCATGAGAAAGAACCGAGTCTCTTTGAGTAAGAGAACTCTCTGAGGTCAAGAAATCCCCAATTGTGTTTTTCAGAAACTTTCTGACGCTCATGCACTAGCACTCACTGTTGTGCAGCTACTGCGTCCTTTAGCTACGTTGGCCTGCTACGCTGCCTCTTCTGCAACTGGAATAGCTTACCCCTCTGTCACCTCTCTCAGAGGGAGATTTCTCTGCACTGGATAGCTCTCCTGGTCTAGACTGCGTAACTATTGGGGTAGTCTACTACTGTTTACGCAACTCTCAGTCCCTTCAGCGTTGATCTGCTGGTTCACTCTTGTTTCTCCTGCACTTCAGCTTGAATAAGCTCTGATACCATGTGAAAAATCCTAAATCTAGATTCCTACTGCAACAAATCTAAATTACTTCTGCTATTATTTTTCATAGTTATTTCATTACAGTGAAATATCGAAGTAATTACTGAAGCAATCTACACAAATAATGTTGTGGAATAAATCTAAGTGCTGAAACAAACTGAACAAAATACAATGAAAAACATCCACATTTGACACAGTTATTTTTGGACTAAGTCCCCGGAAAAACCCAACTTAGGAAAACTGGTGCAGCAGATCTGAGGGTTTTGTATTATTAAGCAGCAGAATCTTGAGTACAACTAGGGTGCCAATATCTGGCTCACCCTTCAGAGAAAATCTCGGCAACAGAAGAAATGTGAGATATTCCTCACTCTGCAATTCCCCGGCTGATCCAGAGCAGCACTAGTGAAGCCCCTCTCTTCCTCTGCGTGATGCCTACGCTGCTACTACGTAAGCCTACGTGGGCAAGCTAAGGAACTGCGTCACCTCCTCCTTTGCAATGATCAAGTTCATCTGGAACTAATTTTTGGCCCTCCTAGCTCAGAAACCTCAGCGTCCAGCTATCTCCGGACTGAATCTAGAAGGCACTACATCACTTCTACGTGATACCCTTCAAGGACTGCGTCACCCCTCCAGACGACTGCGTTGCCTCTACTACGTCACTGTTGCCTCTCTCTCTGAAATGTACTCCTGGTCCTCCTGACCACTTACTGCATCTACCCCTCTCTGGAACTGATCACTAGATCGAAATCACTTAGCCAGCCCTACCCTAGTGATTCGATCTTGATCAAAAGTTGTGTCTCTTTCACAAGCTTGAAAATGCCAAATGCTCATAGAGGCCCCTCACCCTCCTTATAATCTTTCGTTGACCCTTCAACGGCCAAGATTAAAACATAATCAAGGGCTAAGACTAACTGGGAGTTGATCCATGACTTTATCTAGAAGATTCACACTTAGTTTAATTAATACCCTTTAATTAATCAGTTTCCCTAAGTTTAGACTTAGGAAAACATTAAAAAACGATTAATTAATTTAATTAAACCATCTCTAAGTGGAATTTTCCAAAATCCTTTCTAGGTTTTATGGAATACGTGTCTCGCCTATATACAAAATTACAAGGCTAGAGCACATCCGATGCTACCATAAATCAACACAGTGAAATAATCTGAGTACAACTGGATGCCAAAACTGGCAATCCTATAGAGAAAAACTGGCAAGAAAAATCTAGTGAGGAATTTCCTCACTCCACAAGCGAATCCGAGCACTGACCTCAACTCAAAATTGAGTCATCCAAACTTGCTTTATGCAGTCACTGCATCACCCTAGCATAGTCACTTTGGCACTCAACTCAGAACAACTTCTCCTCAAGTCGTCTGGTCAACTATTGTCTGGGAAAATGTCTCTCCTGGCCTTTGGAACCTCTGCCCAGCTTCTGGCACTAAAACTTTGCTTCTCCCCAGCAAATTGAAATTGCCTCTAGAGGCTACTACGTTGCTCTGCGTCAACCTCTCTGTGGCTCCTCTACCTCTCTGCAAATGCACTCACCAGATTTGGAATGCCTCCTCCGGCTTCACTGTGTTTGCCCCTCTCTCACTGCTTCATTCTCACTAACTCTCTCTCCAGCAACTGACAGTTGCTACTCTGGAAATCGAACTGCTAAAGTGATTTCTCCAAGCCACATTGACTTCTTCTTATAATCCTCTATTGGGACTTCAATGACCAAGATTAGATTTTAATCGATGGTTAGGATTAACTTGAAGTCGATCTGTGTGAGTCTCTAGAACATTCACACCTTGACTTAATTAATTCTGATTAATTAGTCATATTCCCTAAGTTTAAACTTAGGAAATATTTAAAATTTGACTAATAATCTAATTAAGTCATTTCTAGGCAGAATTTCCAGAAACGATTTCTAGGTTTTGGAGATCTCATGTATTCTAGCCTCTCCACCAAATTTCATGGCTAGAACACATCTGATGCTACAAAAACTAACACTCCCTCTTAGCGAGGAATATGTTCTAGTACTGCTACACCCCTAATAGCAATACTCTGTTTCTGCACCATCTCCTGTCACGTTGTAGATGTTTGGCCATACTACCACCAACCACTGTGCAACTCTGACATGTGGTGAATTTGTTTTGTTGTTGATCCTGCTGAAGTGCTGCAAACACTGCATCTGCACTGCAACTCCCTCTCATCTGTTGTTATTGCAACTACAACATCTGCAACTGAGAAGCATCATAAACACTGAACCAACTGTGTTCAGTCGGATGCATTTGTCACCCGAGTCTTGATTGCTACTAGCATCTTGCACTATCGCTAGGGAATTTGCAATGTTGCTGACTCTGCATTGTGCCAACTACACTATTGCCAACTCTGCATTGCTCCCCCCATCATCTTACTGCTACTAGTCTCTACAATTGTCACTCTGAAATCTGACTGCACCAACTATCACTGATCCATCCTGCTACTAAATACTGTGGCCCCTGTAGCCAGATACTAATTCAAGAGGTGGACCTGCTCAAGAACCCTGCCCATCTGTAGCATTCTGGGGCTACAACACCAAATCACCCCATTTCACTCTTGGGGATATGTCCGCAAACATGGCTAATCGTTCCTCTAGCCTAGAGGACAGCCTATCAATCGCAGCATGAGTTGTTGCCCGATCCTGCTTCTCCTCTTTGTCCTTCTTCCTGAGAGGACACTGGGTACTGTAGTGGCCAAACTCGCCACAGTTGAAGCACTTGACCTTTGATAGGTCCTTCTTTCGTTGCTCCCCTTGTCCCTGACTGGACCCTTCGATGCGAGGGCCACATTCTCCTCCTCCTTCACTTGCTTCGATCCGCTGCCGCTGCCACTGATGGAGCTCTTTACCAAGCCTCGTCTCAACTCCTCCTACTACAAATCGGCCCACATCCTGTCCCACCTTGGCAAGGTGTCTCTGCCCAAGATAATTTGGACAAATCCCTGTCACTCCTCTAAGACACTGTTGAGTGCCAATCACACTAGCTCTGTGGGTTGAGGCGTTGCCCCCAACAGTGCAAGTTGGTCTCAGATCTCCTGAATCGTGGTGAGGAAGGGGTCTATGTGTTCCCATTTCTAAATCCTGATGCGCATCTCAGCTTCTCCTCCAAGTACATCTTCTGCTGCTCAGAAGTGCCTTGGTACAGCGTTGAAAGTGTATACCACATCTCTTTGGTCATTCCCTTGGCTTCTATGTGTGATATAATGTGATCACGAACACCATCAAGGATCAACCTCTTCGCCCGCGCCATCTCCTTTCTGTACTCCTTGAACTAATATGCATCCGTGGGGATAGCTACCACTGCATCTATGAATGGCTTCAGGCCATATTCATCCAGAAGGAAGGACATCCTTGCCTTCCAGATGACAGAGTTGAAAGCATCATCCAACCTGTCCTGATCTCATAGTCCAGCAATGGCCACCTCAAACAATGTCAAAAATCTCCTCTTCCCTTTTGCTCAATTGTTGCTCAGTTATTCGCACTCCCTTCTAGAGTGAGAAACTCTACTCACAACAATTGTTGATCTGCAAGGGAAATCAAACTTCTTAAGACTAGAAGTTCCCTGAGGAAAATTTTCCCTCAATGTGTGCTCTTCTTCTACCTGACGCTAGTTCTGCTCTAGCAAACAGTTGCAAAACCACTGCGTCCAACTAGAGATATTCTCTGCAAAAAATATGGCTACTCTCTCTGCCTCTAGAATCCCTCGATCTGGAGAGACCGAATTTTTTTGTCCCTCTTAGAAAAATCAATTCTCCTCAAGAAATATGACCTCTTGGCCAAGGTGACTGTGCTACCCTTTGGGGTTTCGATCTGTTGCCCACACTGAACAGTGAAACTCCTTTCTTCGCTACTGAACTCTCTAGTAGATCAATTGTGCTCTGATACCATGTGAAAATTCGGTGACCCGAATCCTATTGCAGCAACTAATATTATTTCTTCTAATTGTTAATTCTATTTAACAATTTATATGTTGTTTCCTACAGCAAATATCGAAATAAATACAATGCAACCTTCACAAATAAACTGCGGAAGAAATAAACGCTGGAAGAAATGCTAGCACAAACACATAAAATAACACAGTTATTTTTGGACCAATGTCCCCGAAAAAACCCAAATTGGGAAAACCGGTGCAGCAATTGACGATTTTATTATTATTCAGCAATGAAATAATCTGAGTACAACTGGATGCCAAAACTGGCAATCCTACAGAGAAAAACTGGCAAGAAAAATCTAGTGAGAAATTTCCTCACTCCATAGGTAAATTCGGGCTCTGACCTCAACTCAAATTGAGTCGTCCAAACTGCCTCTGCGCGGTCACTGCGTCACCGTAGCACAATCACTTCTACACTCAGCTCGGAACAGCTTCTCCTCAAGCCATTTGGTCAGCTGTTGTCTGGGAAAACGTCTCTCTTGGCCTCTGGAACCTCTGCCCATCTTCTGGCACTGAAACTCTGCTTCCCCCGGCAAATACGAAATTGCCTCTAGAGGCTACTGCGTTGCTCTGTGTCAGCCTCTCTGTGTCTCCTCTACCTTTCTGCAAATGCACTCACCGGATCTGGAATGCCTCCTCCGGTTTCACTCTCTCTGCCCCTCTCTCACTGCTTCGATCTCACTAACTCTCTCTCTGGCAACTGACAGCTGCTACTCTGGAAATCGATCTGCCAATAAAATCGAACTGCTGAAGTGATTTCTCCAAGCCCCGTCGACTTCTTCTTATAATCCTCTGTTGAGAATTCAATGACCAAGATTGAATCTTAATCAATGGCTAGGATTAACTTAAAGTCAATCCATGTGAGACTCTAGAACATTCACACCTTGACTTAATTAATTCTGATTAATTAGTCATATTCCCTATGTTAAGACTTAGGAAATATTTAAAAACTGACTAATAATCTAATTAAGTCATTTCTAGGCAGAATTTCCAGAAACGATTTCTAGGTGTTGGAGATCTCATGTATTCTAGCCTCTCCACCAAATTTCATGGCTATATCACATTTGGCTAGAACACCTTTATAACTTTAACTGGCTTAGATTAAAATTGATCATGGCTGTGATAAAGTACCAAGGAAAGATTGGGGGAGGTACTACCTGAATTGTTGGGCAATGAATCGCTACTTGCAAGAGACACATCAATCTCGGAAAACAATCTTCTCACAGTGAGGTGAATGTCATCATTTGGGCCCTCTTCGAGGCCTGTAGAACCCGATCCATCTCGCATTCCCATCTCAGCTAGCGGAGCGAAATCTCTATTGCTTCTCTCAACCTCTATCAATGTAGTGGTCTCAGCCCCTCCTATTGGACCAGGGTTCACTCTAGCGTCATCCCCATTGGTCCACAACTTCAGTTGGCTTCTTTCTCCTCATCGTACTTCCAGACTACTTAACACCGCTCCTACTTCGTGTAGCTCCCTTTGACGTTTGTCGATCTCATGCAAAGCTTTCTCCTGCCATTCTTTAGCTATATATGCTCTCCTTTGTGATCTCATATCTCAAGCCTTCCGGAAGTCATCTGCATCCATCTCTCCAATATTTTTATAGCTCTCAGCCAGGTAGCATTCCTCCCCTTAGGACCTTCCCCCAGTACCGAGGCTTTAAGCTGCCATGGGTGGACCCTAGAACACCAATAAGTTCTCTTATACCATTAAAACTTTAATCCACAACATGATTTCCTTCAGTAGTCTCCCTCGCAACCCTGACTTGAATACAGTCTCAGCGTTAGAGAAGGATTGATGGCCCTCGGTAGCAAACTTGATAATATGCCCCTCTAGAGCGATTTGCACCCAGAAGTCAACAGCTCAAGTTAGGTTCGTATCAAGCCGATGTAATTCAACAAGATCGACCTGGGTCTAGGTGTGAGGAGATCGGCTTCAGCTGCCAGTCTTTTCTTTGATCTGCAGCCTCCGCAACCAATTGTAGAGACCCTCTGGAAACTTGCACCAGAAAATCTTGTACTGGTCACTCGCAAGCTCTGTGTACAAAATTTCGTACTTCACATTTCGATGATGGAGTTGTGTTTGCTGGGAGGCAAACTACTCTACTTGTTCATGCCACCAATCTTGCAGATGCTTCTTAAAGATTCTCAACACCATATTCCAGATCCCTTTGTCTAAGGTTCAGACAACATAACCATTTGTTGGCGAAAAATGGTGGACAAGTAGAGACCCTGGGTTCAGGCACAGGGGCCAACAAAAAGGGTCCACTGTAGTCTAGCGTAACACCGACATTTTCACCTTAAGAACAATAACGCATCTTACCTGAGGCGTGCCGCAACCTTACTTAGGTAAGGGATTGGAACCAGGGATCGAGAGGAATCGTGTGGAGGCAAATAGTACTCTTAAACTTAGAAGGATTACATCAGACATATACCCATTGCAGAAGATAATCACTAAAGCATTCAAAGGAACATAGAATATGCCCATGCATTCATAATAAAAATTTTAAAGGGGTCACATAAAACCAACACCAGTAGTTCATCAAACATCCCTGCAACTTTCTCTTTCATTAGTTTCAACCAACATTACATCATTACATTCAAGCCCAGATGCCTTCCCAATAAAATAGGAGTTAAGAACATAGACTAATACATGGCTACGAGATCACAGAATTAGGTGAAGCTCAATACGCTCCACAACAACAACTCAATATACTCTCCTCTCCCTTCATTTTGGCCTTTCCTTCATCTTTTATGTCGTTTTGGCTTTTCCTTCATCTTTTATGCACTGTGCTCCCCTGGACTATTGCCTTCTTCTTCGAATGCTCTGCCCTTTCCTTTTTGTTGCTTCTATTGCTCGGCTGCGACTGCTTCCTCTACTGTTAACGAACATTTCGGCTCGGCTGTGACTGCATGTGCCTTGATTTCCCTGGCCAATCTCCCGCAGTTGCCAGACTTTAGCAGATTCCTTCTCCTTCCTCAGTTGCCTTCTCCGTGACTTTTGATCGGTCACATTTGGTCAAAACATGTCAAAACTTTGTACCCAAAACGAAGGACCCAACAATACTTGTCAATAGTTCGGTCATCTTCAAGATGTTTGTCCTTTTTTCGCAAGGGCCCTATACCCACCAGATGCTAAGAAAAAGGACCGTGGATGGCAAGATCCAAAGGGAACAAAAGGATCCAATGCTACTATGGTTCACAAGCAGGATAACACAAGGCAATAGAAGTCACCTATTGCCAAATCAACAACTTCAAACTCAACTAAGCCTCATGTACAGCCATCTCAACCCTCAACAAAGGAAGCTCATCCTTCGACGGAAAAGGAAAGAGACTCAACCATAATTTTAGCTTTGTAATTGAGTGGGTACAAACGTACCTGTTACTGCTCAAACTAGCAGGGGTCCTAGGAGGGGATCTGAAAGGGACAACTACTAGGTCAAGGGGAATAATGGAGCAATAGCCCATTTTCAACTCAACTAAAGCTCCCTACTCTTTACGGATTTTCACTGATGGGAGGAGACCTAGTATGAAGGGAATCACCAAATGAATAAGCCAATGAAGAGACAAAGAGTGATTCCTGTTACCCACCACTTCGTGGCTGATATCCCTGGGAGGAATTTTTCTCCATGATGGACCACAGCCGGCAGCCCCTTGCAGCCTTCTTCTAACTTGTTATGCCATTACTCTGCCACCTGAGCCAACCATGTGGTCCCTCACCCACCTGTTTTGATTGTATGTTTGAAGGTGGGCCTCTCGAATCTACAGGTATGTCTTGTCATTCGATAATTGATTATTGGGTTTACTTATCATGGATACTTTTGGGCATGGATTAATAGGGGGATTTGGCGGAAAGAGTCGGCTTAGTTTGTGCTCCTGTCCCCTTGATCTCTTTTGAATGCTACCCTTGATCTTAGTCCCGTGGGATCTCCTTTATTGACCATTTGGTTCTAAGGTGGTACTACTTGGGAAACCCCGACTTTTGGTGCATGGTCCCACTACTTTATCCACATATATTACTCCCTTTCCGCTCATTATACCCCCAATCATTATTTCTCCCACCTAGGTCCACATAGGGTCAGCCTCCCTATCACCTTGCCCCCACCTTGGGTCAGGCCTGGAATGATGCCCCGGAGGTTGAAACAGCTAAAAGAAAAAGAAAAAGCATAATTGGCCACATTTAACAGGAAATTGTACCACAAAATGCAAAATATGGTCGGGACAAAAATAATTAGCATGTGGGCAAAAGCCAATACATGAGCTCTACCCCAACCTATGGTCATCACCCTGGTTCCATAAGCCCTAAATGAGCCTCCTTTATCATTCAGGAACCCATGATTGTCCCAACCCCTGGAGGACAATGAACCGCCCTACCTTAAAGGGGGTAATCATTGTTATATCTTACACATCATGTTCTTATCCTTTGAGCCTCGAGCAGTTAATTGAAGAAAATTCATGAAAGGCAAAAGGCATATAAAGAAGCGTGGAAAAATCAAGGTCGGGGCACCTCCTGTACCAAAATTGCTCCCTCCTACACATTATACGCCCAGGTGTGGGCTTCCCCTTATCTAGCTGCCCTTATGCCCCCATATGTGGCCCAAGATTTCCACTGTCATTCCCTACTCCATTTCACTTATTTAAGTTATTTATCACTTGCCACCCCCATTTGAGGAATGTACCTTGGACATACTATCCCCTTTAAGGGTTCAAACCACCTAATAAGGTACTTGGCTAACCCCCTTTGGAGCATGGAGACATTAGCACATGCCAAAGCCCACTATGTAAGGGCATGCCACTATGAAGTGCCCACTTTATTATCCATTATTTGAAAGCTCTTTTACATAATTACCCTAATGATTGGTTTTATTGGGAAGCCTAGGCGACGCATTAGATCTTATACAGGATTGCGGGTGGTTTCCATTTGGGTTTGGTCTTCGTATACGGAGCCCTAACCCCCAGAGAGCTACAATGGCACATATAGGGTGTGCGTAGAGAGCCATGGACCTCCACAGCAGAAGACATCACTCCACGGATCCCCATCAATGTTCAGAGACTACTAGCGATCCACTTTTAGGATGATGATGATGTGCTTGGTACAATATGCCCAGCAAGCCCCACAGGAGCCCCACACTCTTGGCAGGTGCCTCAGGACTTGTACAATGTCATGGCAATGTTCATTCCATCATTCAAGCCCTTGCAGAGGATCTACAGGCGTCTTCGACTCATATGGAAACCCATGGGGTCATTTTTGTGCCCCCACACCCACTGAGAGCACCACACGCCTACTACTTGGAGAACAAGGGGCCACCCCCTTGTCCATCATATTTCGAGGGGTTTATTTGTTGAAATTTGATGACTAAAAATTTTCCCGCAATCCCAACCCAATTTTAATTTCACCTTAACACTCCCATTCAGTTAAAGGCCCTTTCCCATAAACTTACATTCAACATATAGAATTCTGGAAAAGAAATTTTCAGATTAGAACACATGGGACTGACAACCCATGCTGAAAATAAATATGGACATAAACAGAGCAACAACACATAAAAACATACACAGATTTTTGGTCAACTTAGACCCAAGCAAAACCCCTTCAATCTTCTTCGGGGAAAACCTATTAGAGAGCTCTTCAAATTTATTTATCTTTCAAGTTCAGGAAAAATACTTTTGCAAACAAAACAAAATAGCAAAATACAACTTATCTCTTCAGCCCAAAACTCCTTGAAAACCGTGCCCACTTTGCCTCGATTTTCGTGCCCACTTGAAGCTGAAAATGTATTGTACGGAGTCTGTATGGATTTTCGTAACACTGTACAAACTGTACGGATTTTTTCCTCTATTTGTTTTTGCTCAAAAACTTCTCTGGAACTACATGCAACTCACAACATTAAATGTTGTTCGTACTGTACCTTCCGTTGTCTTTTATGCCTTGATTTTTGTGCCCAACTTTTCCCAAAAATCACTCCTTCAACTTGCTGCAACAAATTTCTCTTTAAGAACTTTTCTCCAGCCCTCGGCCTCCTTTCTCCAATCTGCTCAGGAAGAATGAATAAATGCAGTCTCTCTTTTCTTTTCCCCCTTTTGTTTCCCTAAATGACTTTTGGGCAACCCTAAGATCTAATGGCTCAAATTCATTTAGATCAAGTGAAGAGAATAAATGTGCATTTAATTCTCACTTTCTATTTTTTAACTCACCCATTAAATAAAGTACCCATATTGTACTTTATGTCTAAAGTCACTTTCCCTTTATAATTTAATATTGACTTTACCACTTATAAAGTCACTTTCACTTTATAATTTAATATTGACTTTACCATTTATAGAGTCACTTTCACTTTATAAAGTCACACTTAGGAAGAGAATTATTTTGGACACTTTTCCCTAGGTAGAGACTAATCCATGTGAAACCACTTGTCCAAGGTACATTAAAAATCAACAGTCTCTCTTACCGAGGAAAGTGTTTCTCACCACACCCATCTTGTCCTTGAAATGGACATGCTTGCCTCTTGGCAAGGACTTCGTGAGAACATCGGCCACCTGCTCATTTGTCGATATATACTCCAGCTTCACTGCCCCCTTCTAAACATAGTCCCTGATGAAATGATATCTGAAGTCAATGTGTTTTGACTTGTCGTGAAACATTGCATTCTCCATGAGTTTAATGCAACTCTGATTATCACAGTGAATAATCGTCGGTCTCAACTCCTGATCAAATAGGCCATACAATAAGTTGTGAAGCCAAATGGCCTCACAACTAGCCTGGCTAGCGGCCATATACTCAGCCACAGAAGAGCTCAAAGCAACTGACTTTTCCTTTCGACTGAACCACAACACAACTGCCGAAGCAACACCCTGAAGTGTTTTTCCTGTCAGAAGCACTCCTTGCCCAATCTGAATCTGTGTAACCTGCCAACCTCACTCCATCTCCCCACCTATAGTCCATACCATAATCAACAGTCTCGTGCACGTAGCAGAGAATGTGCTTTGCAGCTACCCAGTGCAACCTCCTGGACTCAACCATGAACTAGCTAAGTGTGTTCACTACAAAGCATATATTTGGCCTAGTGTTGACCTGATACATCAAGGACCCAATAAGCTGCCTATACAATGTGGGATCCACCAAACTAGAATCTGAAGCATGAAGCTTCTTCCAGTTGGTGATGATAGGTGTAGACATGGGTCTACAGTCTGCCATGTGAAATATGCTCAACACATCCATAGCATGCTGCCTCTACCCCAAAAAGATATGCCCCTACTCCTACCACACCTCAAGCCCCAAAAAGTAATGCATCAGCCCAATGTCCTTCATCTCGAACTCCATAACAAGATCCTCCTTGCAACCACTAATCAGTCTCTCTGCCCCAGTAATGAACAAGTCATCAACATATAGCACATGAACGAGCAGACCATCCCCTACAACAATGTAGTATAGGCCCGAATCTGCAACACTCTTCATGAAACCCATCTGCTGCAAGTATCAATCCTCGAATACCAAGCTCTCGGAGCTTGCTTAAGTCCATAGAGTGCTCGTCTCAACCAGCATACATGGGTCTCCCACCCAAGTACCTCAAAGCCCTGTGGCTACTAAACATACACCTCCTCCTCTATAACTCTGTTCAGAAATGCGGTCTTCACATCCATCTGATGGATCTGCCAACCCATTTCTGCAGCAACAGAAATAAGGGACCGAATAGAAGTGTACCGAGCTACGGGAGCGAAGGTCTCATCATAGTCAACTCCCTCTATCTGTGAGAACCCTCTAGCCACAAACCTCGCCTTGAACATCTCAATGCTGCCATCCGCAGCATGCTTGATCTTGTAGAGCCACCTGGAAGTCACAACTGACTTGCCCTCAGGCCTAGGCACCACCGCCCAGACATTGTTCTTAATGATCGAGGCATACTCCTCCACCATAGCCTCTCTCCATACCTCCTAGCTGGCAGCATCATCATAGCTCGTAGGCTCAGAGTCAACAATGTTGGTAGCCTTGGCTACATAACTACAAAACCGCTCAAGTGGCACACTCTCCCTGTTTAGCCTCTTCGAAGGACCAATGGACTCCACTTCCTTCAAGGTGTCTTGAAGCCACTTGGGCCTCCTCTTCCCTGAAGAAGCTTCCCCATAGGGAACCTCATCCTCTGCCCCACAGTCTAGTGAACCTAAAGGTCTACCAATTGACCCTGGTGTGCCTGTACCAGCACTTGTCCTCGAAGAACATGTGCATGTGTCAACTGAAGTGCCATGTGAACTCTATACCAGTGGACTCCCTAAAGAAGTGCTCGATGAACTCACCACCAGTGCCCCAGATGTCACCAACACTGAAGTACCTCCTGTACCAGTTGATTCAGAACCCTGAGGTCCTACTCCCTGTACCTGACCTCCCTGCTGAGGAGAATTCTGTGACTCTCTCTCATCATACTCCTATGATCACCGATAGGCCATCTACTCCTCGAACTTCACATCCCTCCTAATCACCACTGTCCGTTTAGAAGGAATGAAGATCCAATAGGCCTTCGAAGTCTCGCTATAACCCATAAAGATACCCTTCTCTGCCATGGGTTCCAACTTCGTCCTCTGCTCCTTGGGGATATAAGAATATGTGAGACATCCAAAGATACGAAGATGTCCCACACGAGGCTTCTCTCCAGTGAATACCTCCTCCGAAGCCATATTCCCCAATACTCTGTGAGGACTCTTGTTCTGAAGATAAACAACAGTATTGTAGGCCTCAGCCCACAAAAACAAAGGCAACCCCTAATCATGAATCATCGCTCTAGCAGCCCCAACAATAGCTCTGTTCTTCCTTTCAGACACCCCATTCTACTGGGGGTTGTAAGGAACCGTGAACTCTCTCCTAATGCCCTCCTGTGCACAGTAGTCAGAAAACCCACCATCGATGTACTCAACACCATTGTTTGACCTCAAGACCTAAATCTTCCTACCTGTCTGCTTTTCCACAAGAGCTTTGAACTCTTTAAAGCCACTGATGACCTCACCCTTGGTCTTCAGGAAATATATCCAAGTCCTCCTAGAGTAGTCATCAATGAATATAACATAATACTCATAACCACCCAAAGACACATGAGACATACGACCACTAACATCAGTTTGAATCAAGTCTAGTATACATGTAGATCTGTTGTCGCTCGCTAGGAATGGTAACTTGGTGTACTTGCCCAAAGCACACCCTCTGCAGACCTCATAATGCTCGACACTGAAATCAAGAACTCCAACAGTGATCTCCCTCAGAACTCTCAAAGCTCCATGATGCATATGCGCCATCCTCCGGTGCCATAACTCGGACAAGTCTCTACTGCAGGTGGTACTAGTGTGAGTGCTACCAGATGTGCTACTCACCAATGCTCCTTCCAACTGAAAACTGAACCTGTATAGTTTCCTAGAGCGTACTCCAATCACTTTGGCCGAAGTGATGGAAGCTCCCCTAGGATGCATCAATACCTGCCCTCCTAAGAAAGTGACGTCAAACCCCTTCTCCTCCATAGCAGACACTGAAATCAAGTTCTTCTTCATCCTCAGAACATACAAAAACGTCCATGACCTTCAAAGGAGGCAAAGACTCCCTCTCAAAGGTCACAATCCCCAGACCAAGAGCTCTCACAGTGTGGTCATCTCCTAGTACAATCTCAATATCAAGTGCCCTCTCTGCAAGCTTTGAAAAGAACTCCCGTGCACCTATCATATGGTGGGAAGCCCCGTTGTCTATGTACCACACATCGGATGATGTACTCCTACTAGATGTAGAAGTAATAAATGCAAAGTCCTGTCAAACTATGAAGCAACCTCTCCACCTCTGCTGACGCTGCAGTACCCTTCATCCCCTTGTTTTTCCTCTCAGGGCACGTAGCAGCATGGTGTCTCGTCTTCTGACATGCCCAACATTTGACTTTGGACATATCCGTATCTATATTCTTCTTCTTCTCCTTTCCCTTAGCCCCATCTGATGAGGCCCCTTTCTTGGCGTTCCCTTTGTTCTTCCCCCTGGCTGTCAAGGCTACATCCTCCTCATCTGCTATCTTCACTCCACCACTACTAGTCTTCCATATCTCATGCTGCACACAATCATCCTAGAATCTGTCCCAATTGGGAAGATTCTCCCTACAGGTAACATTATCTCCAAAAACCTCCAAAGACTTAGGAAGTCGCGCTACAGCTATCCTGACTAACTCTGTGGGTGCAACTACCTCACCAATAGCAGTCAAATCATCACGTACCTGTTTAACCCTTCCAAGGTAATGAACTACACTTTCAGCCTTTGTAATCCTGATGTTCTTCAATTGTTCTTTGAGTACCATCTTCTTGCTCTCATTGGTACTCTGATAGAGAGTGGTTAGAGTTGTCCACATCTTATATGCATGTGTTTCCTCTCACCTGAGGAACGACATGATCCTTCAAACTGTCCATCAAAATCCTTTTTGCCTTTGCATTATTTTTGTGAATTCAGCACATTCATCTGCAGCAGTAGGAGGTACAACCTCTTGTCGCACTATATCCGAAACTACTGCCTCCTCAAACACTGTCTGAATTATGCCCTTCCAAACGGCATAGTTGGATATCCCATCTAGTCTGTCATATATCCTTAAGAACATGACCATGACTGTTGTCCAAAAGTTACAAAACCAAGAAAATGGAGAAATGAACTTTGCAGCACACCTTGTTGTCCCAAAAGTTCATTCTGTGTGAAATTTCACCTCGTTGTCCGAAAATATCAGCTTGTTGTCGAAACTGAGTTTTGCTGTCAAAAAATTCAGTTTGTTGTCCAAACTACTGTTTGTTGTCTCAAACTACTGTTTGTTGTTCAAACTACAATTTTCATCTTGTAGCTCTGATTCCATGTTGAAATTTGATGACTAAAAATTTTCCTGCAATCCCAACCCCGTTTTAATTTCACCTTATAACTGTCCTTCAGTTAAATGCCCTTTCCCATAAACTTACATTCAACATATAGAATTCTAGAAAAGAAATCTTCAGATTAAAACACATGGGATTGTCAACACATGTTGAAAATAAATATGGACATAAACAGACCAGCAACACATAAAAAAATACACAGATTTTTGGTCAACTTAGACCCAGGCAAAACCCCTTCAATCTTCTCCGAGGAAAACCTGCTAGAGAGAGCTCTTCAAATTTATTTATCTTTCAAGTTCAGGAAAAATACATTTGTAGACAAAACAAAACAGCAAAATACAACTTATCTCTTCAGCCCAAAACTCCTTGAAAACCGTGCCCACTTTGCCTCGATTTTTGTGCCCACTTGAAGCTGAAAATGTACTGTACTAACCTGGACTTTACTATACTGTACGGATCTTGTACTGACTGTATGGATTTTTGTACCCCTGTATAGACTGTACGAATTTTTTCCAAAACATTTTTTTTGCCCAAAAACGTCTCTCGAACTACGTGCAACTCATAGCATTAAATGTTGTTTGTACTGTACCTTCTGTTGTCTTCTATGCCTTGATTTTCGTGCCCAACTTTGCCTAGAAATCACTCCTTCAACTCGCTACAACAAATTTATCTTTCAGAACTTTTCTCCAGCCCTAAGCTTCCTTTCTCCAATCTGCTATTGAAGAATGAATGAATGTAATCTCTCTTTTCTTTTCTCCCTTTTGTTTCCGTAAATGACTTTTGGGCAACCATAAGATCTAATGGCTTAGATTCATTTAGATCAAGGGATGAGAATAAATGTGCATTTAATTCTCACTTTCTATTTTTTAACTCACCCATTAAATAAAGTACCCACATTGTACTTTATGTCTAAAGTCACTTTTCACTTTATAATTTAATATTGACTTTACCACTTATAAAGTCACTCCGACTCACACTTAGGAAAAGAATTATTTTGGACACTTTTCCCTATGTAGAGACTAACCCATGGGAAACCACTTGTCCAAGGTACATTAAAAATCAACATTATTCATCGTTATGGCACTTCTGGAGAATATTAGGCTGTTGGAGGGCCCACGACATGCACATATTATTATTTGACTTCCAGAGAGGCTTATTATTCCATTTTGTGAGCTAGTTTGGTGGGCTTGTCACCAAAAGTGGTTTTATTTGCACATTATTTTATTAGTAGGGGCTAATGTAGGCTCATAGACTAATTCGAACTCCATGATGTTATTTGGATTCACTTGTATCATCACTTGACTTGGGATCTCTCTCTCTTAAGAGAATTTCGCATTTTTTCCATGGTGGAGATTTTTGGATAATGGATGAATTTTGATGTATGGATTTGGGTTATTTCTCTCTTGGAGCTCCTTATGTGCAAATGTGATGTTGGTTGGATATACTCTCTAACATTGTAAGTGTAAATTTAATGCTAGTTTTCTTGTCGCTGCATACTACTAGATTTCGTTATAATTAGGGCTAGTTGCTGCATGATTGAAATGTGGAATTATGTATCTATTTAGCTTAATCTATGTATGGGCCATTGATAGATGAATGAAATGTCCTAGAGATCATTTTATCTTGATAAGCTTGCACCATTTTTATGAAGTATAAATGCTTGAAGGTCACTTTTCTTATCTTGCCCTTAACATTAGACGAAGTTGACCTTCTGGGCCTCCTTGAACAAGAAACCGAATTCTTATTCACTATTATCCTTGACTCCATATCCCCAAGCAAATTAGGCACTAATCACTCACAAAAGGGTGGTCTATTTCCCCTATTTTTCACATTTTTACCCTTTTCCCCAGGTCTAGCCCCATTAGGTTACCTAGGGCATCAATATCCCAGGAATCTAGCCATAGGAAAACTTTGATCTCCTAGAGGCAATTGCGTTGGTGGGTACCCTCACTCTCCTCCGAATTTGGGCCAATTCCGACGGTGGAATTTCCCGGTACCTCAAGCCCTAGCTCTAGGACCAAGTTTTGCCCTATGTTTCCCAAGGCTAGCACCTAGCAGGATCAATTTGACCTTTTGAAGTAAAAATTATTGTTTGATCCTTTCCCCTCACCTTGTCCAGGGTAGGAGCATCATTGGTTGCTATATTCCATCCCCAAACCTAGGTTGGGTCCACTTGGTCCCGTGTGGTCCCATTTGTTGTTAAAGATTACTCATCAAGGACTATTTGGGAATCCAAGTTATTATAGGATTCTAGGGATCGAGAAGTACCTCTACAAGTTGTACCCTTCATCCTCGCCCTCCAATCCTCACCCCCCTTCCCCTAGAAGATCAATTCCCTTGCTTAAAAGGCAAGTCTCACTCTTTATACTATCCTGGGAAAGAGTTTAAGGGGTCACCTCTCATCCATTCATTGACATATCCTTTATAGGTGGCTTCCCAAAAACATCGACACCCCTCCCATCGATGAAATTCCATAAAGAGCAGGGAGCCTTAGCTGTGGTGACAGTGGGCTAAGCCTCCACCGTTTCCCTTAACCTTGAAGTTGCCCTCTTAGGAACCCCTTTTAGGTCTCCTGCTTGATTGTTTGGTAACAATTCCTAAGGGCCTATTCAGAAGAGAGACTCAATTTTGTGGTTGCCTTGCTTGAGAAGCAAGGTGTAAGGCTCTCAAGGAAGGGTTGTTGAGAATTAGTAGGGCTAGGTTTAATTCAAACTCTACTTGATAATCACTTATGAGCTTACTTCCTTTACATATGTCTTCTCTTATTACCTTATTATGTCTTTCATCAAGTCAATTACCAAAACACAAGAGACGCAAATTTAGGCTCTTCAAGCCAGGGCCAAAACCTCTCCCTCTTAGAGAGGAAAACCCACAACAAATTCTTCTTATAGATTTTCAGATGACAAGTACCATGACCATGACACAGACCCTTGACCTTTGTATGCCTCTAAGACCTTGTCACTGCTTCTTCCTTGACACCTTAAGTTTATTCTTCTTTTATGCATTGTCCTGCACCAAAACTAGAGAGCTCGGTCTCTACTTGTATTCTTCCTTCTATAAGATATCAATACCTTGTCATAGATTGAATAGTGCACACCTTGCACCTCTACATAACCTTGTTGGCTAGTCTTCAATCTGTAAATTTATCTTTACACGTCATGACTCCTTTTGTTGGACAGTTCACACTTCTTCACATTATGTAGATACCCTTTACTTGCATTGTATCGCTTCGTTGAGCAAACATACATTACTTTACAACTTACTATAATTTTGTCCCTTCCTGAGATTTGTCTCCCTCCTCCGCACCAAAAACACAATCCTGCAACTCCGCATATATATCACAAACCCTAATCGGAAATCCTTCTTTGCTGATATGTCCTTCTATGCACCAATACGCAGTCTTATTCTCGCATTTATTTTAGTCCTGAAGTTCCGCACTAAATCACAGAACCTTATCCGAAAATCTTGTGTCAAACTGAAATCCGCATAATCCTTTAAAGAGTTGATCCTCACTGTAAATAAGCCAACCTGTACTTTAGTTATGAGGCCAACTTGAATAAGGGTATATGAGCCAACTAGTAGAGAATATCTTCCAGCGTGATAAAGGTTGTCTTGAAGAGTATAAACACCAGGTATTATGTTGGTTTGACCAGTAGTGTTGTCATCATACTTGAGCCATTTCTTCAAGCTTAATTGACAAGGTCTTGAAGCAAATATAACCGACTTAACTTCATATACATGACTCTATTTATGACAAGATGGCAAATCCCTAAAAGATATCAAGAAGAAGTCTTTTGCCCTATAATAAAATCCTTGCTCATGAAACCCATTTAGCAAGCTTAACAAAATACATTTTATTATCTTTTTCTTCTTCATTACATAAATACATAATTACATAATCAATATGAAGACCGAACCTAGTTACACTTTTCAACACTCCCTCTTAACTAGGGAGGTATTCATAATGGTACATGGTCACTTTCAATCTGAAGAATCTCATAAGAAGAATCGGATTGTTAATCGGATCTGTATAGCATCATATCATCCAGCATTGTCCTAGTGCAAGGCCTTGACTAACAGCCCCATCTCTCAACGAGACAATGGGCTACAATGTTGGCGAGACACGTGACTTATAGACACCATTGTCATTGTCTCTCCAAGGTACATACTCCACCCAGATGTTCCCAGAGTATGACCTTCTGGGACTATTCTTCTCTTAGGTAGCTAGCCCTCAAAGAATATCGGTCCACAACTACTCTTATCTTGAATGCCCTATCTTATTCTCAAAGCGTATCGTATGCTAGATGATTACCCAATCCTCCATTATGTCTTCCCAGTTGAAGACCAGACTGATGTGTCTATCTCTCCCTCTCAGCTAGGGAGGACCTATTCCTTAAGGGAATGTACTCATTCCTGTTCAAGGAATGTACCTAAGCTCATTCTTAGGAATTACCAAGTTTCTTCCAAGTAAGAAACTTACCACCAGGCTTCTTCTTAACCAGGGACCTGCCGCAGCAATGGTAAGACACCCAGCTGCTCATGAAGAATTCCTCCCCTTGATGTCATGGATTTCAATATTGAGGCATCTTCAACTTTAGCTCCATAGGGCACAGATCCTCCATCACTTTCATCCATGAGTCATGTCATCTACCAGAAAGTGGTTCATTAGTCTTTCAGATCTGGTCCACCTTTATTCCATGTTGTGTTCCTTCGAACCAACTCCCAAGTATCTTACATCCTTCCACATGGTTGGCAGCCTTGCATAAACATATCTAGATAGACATATACATAAGAACTTTTAAATCAAAAGTTACCTTAGTGATGATCTTTCACCATGACATCTTCCTGTAGGCATCAACATCCTTTATTCAGATTGACACATCTCCTAAAGATATGTATTGTCAAGGGTCTTCTTGTTTAGTAGACTTCTGTAAGAGTCTACATATCTTCCCAGGATATCTCCTAGTCACACCTTATTGGCTTCCAGATGATAACCACCTCTTGACATGGTTGTATATCATGATCTCTTCCTTTCTTTCTTCACACAGCTTCATTCCCAGGAACATCCAGTGTCCAATTCCTTGTTTGTATACAACCACCTCATATTCCATATGAGGACATATTTGATTTCATCTTTTAGTGGTAACATGTGCACCAGAAGAGATCCTCCTTCCTTTGATCATACTTCTAAAGATAGAATTCCATCACCTGCAACCACATGACATGACTTCACAACAGCCAGTGTTAGCGTATATGTACCTTATCTTATCCATTTGAATCATCCTGCAGCAATTTCCTTAGAATGAAAAACTTCATTCCCTTGACCTGCTTCATCAATATGTCATCATATCCTAATCCCAGAATTCTACAAGATAGAATCTCGATGAAACCTTTTGCTTTCTTTCTAACTAGTGAATCCAAGGAGGACTTCATTAGAAAGTGCCAGCACTTGTTTCATAGATGACCCTTGATCCAAATGACTATTTTCCATCAATGTTGTTATCAATGAGGTTCCCAGGAGCCACTTCTTCAAGTGTTATTTCCATGCTTCTATCATGATGCTATTAATATACATTGCTTCCTATCATACTATTTTACAACCAACAAAAATCACTTGAAGAGGAAGATGATCTCAAGCATAATAGAGATCTTTCGCTTCTTTCTTATATTTTTTTGCATCAGGTTCTTCTCTTTCATCTGTGATATGGGCTTCTTCCTTTTTCCTCTTGTCCTTCCCAGATTTAGGACAATCCCTTTTATAATTCCCAAGTGCATTACATCCAAAGCATCGTACTTTGTCCATATTTCTTCTTTTATCCTGAGGACCAAATTTACTGAATCTTCCTTTCTTCCTGTACATGGCTGCGAAGGCTTGATTCCCTTCACTTGATCCTATATCAACTTTGGCTTTCAATCTTGTTTCTTCTATTACATAGAGACCATAGATCCTGGAATGGTGTTGCTTCTTTCTTCTCGTATAAGCTTGAAGTGAAGTTTCCCCATTCTTCCGGTAGAGCATTCAGCACCATTGTAGTCATCTCAGTATTAGACATTACTTCTCCCAATTCCTACAGTTGGTCTCTTATTTCAGAAATCCTCATAAAATATGAAGTGATTCCTTCCTCTCTTGACAATTTTATCTTGTATAGTTCTTGTCTCACAGAGATTGCTTCTCCTGCAATACTCACAGAGAATAGCTCCACCAATTTCTCATATATTTCTTTTGTAGTTTCTGTTGAGATTTTGGGATAGCATCGGATGTGCTCTAGCTCTGAAACTTTGTGGAGGGGTTGGAACACATGAGATCTCCAAGACCCAGAAAGCGTTTGGAGAAATTCCATTTGGTGTAAAATTTATTCAAATAATTAAATTTTTTAATGAGGACCGTAAGTCTAACTTAAGAAAATTAAAAAATTAAAGTGAATTAATTTACACATGTGATGAGAACATTCTAAGTGACGTGGATCAAGCATATTTTTAATCTTAGCCATTGATTAGAGATTAGATCACGGTCGTTGATGTGTCAACAAAAAAAGTATAAAGGAAGGGCTTGGGATCAGTTGGAGGACACACACAGAGTTTAAGAGATTGAATTCTTCTGACGGAGCAGTGCTTGGACGAAGATCAGATTTGAGTGACTTAGAGAAGCAGTGAGAGGCAGATGAGTGATTGGTTAGGAGGGCCAAGAGTACAACGTAGAGCAAGGGCAACAAAGACGCAGTGGATGCAAAGCAACCAACAGAGGGTGTGACGCAGTCCCTTGAGAGGGTGATGCAGGCCCACGTAGGGCTCACACAGGGGCAGCGTAGTGTCTCCAAGGAAAGTCCGAAATTCTGTTGGAGACTAGGGTTTCTGAGCCGACAGGGTTGAAACCAGACTCCAGAGAAGCAGATCCACGCAGTGCTAGGGTGATGTAGTCCCTAAGCCAGGGCCACGCAACCTTACGTAGTGGCAGCATAGAGACTGTGCTGAGCTAGTTGGAGCTTCACCAATTGCTCATCCAGATCAACAAAGACTTGCGAGAGTGAGGTATATCTCACATTTTTCTCTGTAGCCGAGGATTTCTCTATTGGGTGAGCCGGTTTATGGCACCCTAGATGTACTGAAAAACTGTTGCTTAATAATAATAAACCCTCATATCTGTTGCACCGGCTTTCCCGCAATGGGTTTTTTCGGGGACATTTGTCCGAAAGATTTGTGTGCCCTTTGTCATATGTGTGTGATGTTCATTAAATGATATGTATTTGTGTAGGCTGCTAGTTGTGTTTACGTCGAAGTTTTTTGAACATGTTCATTTAAATAACTTGTGTGTAATAAATCAAGTAGGAGAAATAAATCAATATTTAGCAGTAGGATTTTTGTGCTTAGAAATTTTCACAATTTCCAGTTTTGATACATAGGGTATGAGTGAGTCCTTAATGGATTCTATGAGAATCCTCTGGGCTCTAATTTCTCCCTTCATGTACTTGGCATGAGCTACAGCATCATCTTGAGGGTTGAATTGTGGATCCTTTGATGTATCCCATAACTTCATCTTCGATTAGATTCAAATATGTCCTCTTCTTCCATGCACTAAAGTTTGATGACCCAACCAATTTGTTGCCCTCTTTGCAATAAGTCATTTTGACAGATTTAGATGAGGTCATATAGATACTTACTTGAGTAAAGTGAATTCCTCCTTCTAGCATCTTCCTTGATGATGATGAAGATGAAGGTAGGAAATCCCTCTTAGATTGAATTCTCCAATGTAGATGTCTTCAGAATGATGATGTCTTCAAAGATGTTGGATAATGTTGGATGGTGCTTGACGTGTCTTCCAACAATGTCTTCAATGTCATAAATCTTTGATGACAAAGATTATCTCCTTGATGAGGGAATCCTTTGAATGATATTGAAGGTCTTCTTGAAATGGCTTGAGAATCTTCCTTGCAAACTGATTTGACTTTTCAACGCAAACTTTTACCTTGACTTTGATGTTTTCTAGAGAAATGGATTCTTGTTCTTTAATCCTTGAGTGTCTCATTGTCAAGTAGCCCTTGTCTTCAGCACCTTTGCGATCTAGAAGGCCAGAATCCTGACAGTCCTGGAGGAGTACGGTGTCAGAGACCACACGGAAAATGTCCTAGTTGTGTCGACCGATGCGGATGCTCCGAAGAAGTTCAACGAGAATCAAGCACGGGCAAAGTGCTTGATCATGGATGGGGTGAAGGATCACGTGGTCCCACACATTGCCGAGAAGAGGAAAGCACATGAGATGTCGACAGCCTTAACCATGTTGTATCAAGGCAGCTCTATCTAGGGGGAAGATGCTTCTAGAGAACGAGATGAGGATGTTCCAGATGCATAGGGAGAAGAGATCAATCCATTCCTCTCCAGATTGCAAACGATCCGAGATTGGCTAATTTCCATGGGCGCAACTCCAAATGAAAGGCTCTTGGTGAGGACTACCCTAAATGCAGTCACCGATAAGTGGGAGACCTTTGTCCAAAGCATTTTGGGCAGACCACAACTCCCAAATTGGGGTGATATGAGGGCTATCCTTCGACAGGAGGAAATCCAGAGGGTGACTAAGAAGGAATTCAGCAGCGAAAGTGTCAAGGTCAAAAAGGAGGAGGAGGAGGATGTGGCCCTAGAATCAAAGGGACAGCGGCAGCAAAGGAAGAAGAAGGACCTATCCAAGGTTCGGTGCTTCAAATGTGGCGAACTTGGATACTTCACCAGCACTTGTCCTAAGAGGAAGGACAAGGAATCTTCAAATTCCAAGGCAACAGCAGCTAGAGGGCACAGTGGTAGTGAGGATGATGTGGCGATGAGTACTCATGTGCCTCGAGAGAAGAGGTGGGGCGATATTGATCTGTAAAGCAGCTACAGATGGAAGGCAAGATCCTTGAGGTGCCCAAACTCTTGGATCACATACGAGCTACGAGAGCCTTAAGATAGTAGCAAGATGACTAGAGCAGTGGGTGCAGAAAATCACAAAGAAGCAGAGGCATTGCTGGGACATTGGAGGATAGAGCAGTGTAGTGTAGAGGCAGCAGCAGCGTGGAAGCAACAGCGTAGAGGCTAATGGGACTTCAGCAGTGCAGAAGGGCAGTGTAGAGAAGCAGCAGCGCAGAGACTCTAGACAGACAGCGCAACGCAGCAGTATAGGGGGCTTCAGTGATGAGATGCAGCCTGACTGACTTGTCTGTTAGTGATTGGGTAGTGGTCCCTCAGTTGCTTACTTCTCAGCAACTGAGTTGCAGTGCAGCATTTGGCAGCATGATGCAGCAATTTGAGAGGGAGTAGCAGTACATATGTGGCAGTGCCAGTGACAGTGACATGAGTAGCAGCGCAGTGGATGGAGGGCAGCAAGCCAAGCATCAGTGCGGAGACCAACGCCAGAGATCGGGGCAATGCTTCAATGTGGAAGTATTGCTAGAGGACACTCCTCACTAAGAGGGAGTGTTGAGATTTTGGGGGTGCATCAGATGTGCTCTAGCTCCGAAACTTTGTGGAGGGGCTGGAATACATGAGATCTCCAAGACCCAGAAAGTGTTTGGAGAAATTCCATCTGGCGTAAAAGTTATTCAAATAGTTAATTTTTTTAATGAGGACCCTAAGACTAACTTAGGAAAATTAAAAAATTAAAGTGAATTAATTTACACATGTGATGAGAACATTCTAAGTGACGTGGATCAAGCATTCTTTTAATCTTAGCCATTGATTAGAGATTAGATCACGGTCGTTGATGTGTCAACAAGAAAAGTATAAAGGAAGGGCTTGGGTTCAGTTGGAGGACACAGACAGAGTCTAAGAGATCGAATTCTTCTGATGGAGCAGTGCTCGGACGAAGATCAAATCTGAGTGACTCAGAGAAGCAGTGAGGCGCAGATGCAGTGATTGGTCAGGAGGGCCAAGAGTACAACGCAGAACAAGGGCAGCAGAGACGCAGTGGAGGCAGCGCAGCCAGTAGAGGGTGTGACGCAGTTCCTTGAGAGGGTGACGCAATTCCTTGAGAGGGTGACGCAGTTCCTTGAGAGGGTGATGCAGGCCCACGTAGGGGCAGCGCAGTGTCTCCAAGGAAAGTCCGAAATTCTGTTGGAGACTAGGGTTTCTAAGCCGACAGGGCTGAAACCAAACCCTAGAGAAGTGGATCCACGCAGAGCTAAGGTGACGCAGTCCTTAAGCCAGGGCCACGCAGCCTTACGCAGTGGTAGCGTAGAGACTGCATAGAGCTAGCTAGGGCTTCACCAATTGCTCATCCGGATCAACTGGGACTTGCGAGAGTGAGGCATATCTCACATTTTTCTCTGTAGCCGAGGATTTCTCTATTGGGTGAGCTGGTTTGTGGCACCCTAGATGTACTCAAAAACTGCTGCTTAATAATAATAAACCCTCATATCTGTTGCACGGGTTTTCCGACATTGGGTTTTTTCGGGGACATTTGTCCGAAAGATTTGTGTGGCCTTTGTCATATGCGCGTGATGTTCCGTAAATGATTTGTATTTGTGCAACCTTCTAGTTGTGTTTACTTCGAAGTTTTTTCTAAACATGTTCAGTTAAATAACTTGTGTGTAATAAATCAAGTAGGAGAAATAAATCAATATTTAGCAATAGGATTTGTGTGCTCAGAAATTTTCACAGTTTCCAGTTTTGATACATAGGGTATGAGTGAGTCCTTAATGGATTCTATGAGAATCCTCTGGGCTCTAATTTCGCCCTTCATGTACTTGGCATGAGCTGGAGCATCTTCTTTTGAGGGTTGAATTGTGGATCCTTTGATGTAGCCCATAACTTCATCTTCGATTAGATTCAAATATGTCCTCTTCTTCCATGCACTAAAGTTTGATGACCCAACCAATTTGTTTCCCTCTTTGCAATAAGTCATTTTGACAAATTTAGATGAGGTCATAGAGATACATACTTGAGTAAAGTGATTTACTCCTTCTAGCAGCTTCCTTGATGATGATGAAGATGAAGGTAGGAACTCCCTCTTAGATTGAATTCTCCAATGTAGATGTCTTCAGAATGATGATGTCTTCAAAGATGTTGGATGGTGCTTGATGTGTCTTCCAACAATGTCTTCAATGTCATAAATCTTTGATGATAGAGATTATCTCCTTGATGAGTGAATCCTTTGAATGATATTGAAGGTCTTGTTGAAATGGCTTGAGAATCTTCCTTGCAAACTGATTTGACTTTTCAATGCAAACTTTGACCTTGACTTTGATGTTTTTGAGAGAAATGGATTCTTGTTCTTTAATCCTTGAGTGTCTCATTGTCAAGTAGCCCTTGTCTTCAGCACCTTAGCTCTGATTCCATGTTGAGAATTAGGTAGGGCTCGATTTAATTCAAATTCTCTACTTGATAATTACTTGTGAACTTACTTCCTTTACTTATGTCTTCTCTTCTTAGCTTATTATGTCTTTCATCAAGTCAATTACCAAAACACAAGAGACACAAATTTAGGCTCTTCAAGCCAGGGCCAAAACCTCTCCCTCTTGGAGAAGAAAACCCACAAGAAATTATTCTTATAGACTTTAAGATGACAAGTAACATGACCATGACACAGACCCTTGACCTTTGTATGCCTCCAAGACCTTGTCACTGCTTCTTCCTTGACTCCTGTTGTGCTAATCAGCAACCCCCATTATTTTAGCAAATAGTTACCTTAGAAAATAATGGGGACCCTTTTTAATTTTTAGAGTTAAAACAAATAAAACCTTTAGAATAATTCATTAGATAGAAATAGGGATCAAAAAGGGATAAAACCTTAAAATTTGACCTTAAAAGCACTTAAGCGAATAAAAGATCACATTATCGCAATTCGCAAAATCACATTGAAGCATACATAGCTCCTAAAAGGCTACTTAGAAAATATTACGATCCATTGTGAATAAGCAAAAGCACTTTTACATAAGAAAAAGCCTGATTTCCAAGCAAATTCTATAGGGTAAGTTGTGGGACACACTTCCACCACATAAGCCGTTGCATATCGCATTTCGTAAAACCTACCCTGACAGTCTTATTGTCACCTCTCATATTTCCCTTATGTGATATATTCTATCGCATTGCATCCCCCCAAGCATAATCACTCTTTTCCCCCGACCATGTTCACTGATGCGATAAAGTACATCGCACATCACATTTCGCACTCTCTACAACCTAAACATTTCGCACTCCATTTGTTTTCGTCAATATTGCGACTGCGATATCGTAATCGACAGAAAAACTCAAGATGATCAGTATTAAATGTGGATTTGCACACAAGCAATGTCGCGACACAGCGGATCTGGTTTTAAATACAACCCATATTAACCATTAATGTCATAAATCAACGTTTTTGTTGCCCATACCTTCATAATCATTTTACTGAAAGAAGCATTCAATTCTATTGCTATGATACTTGTGCATAAGTAAAAACAAAAGTTCTCTCTGTCCCCTTATCCTTTCTTACTTATTTATAGGCAAGCCCGAATAAGCAGAATTCTCTAGAGATGTCTAAAGCTCTCAAGAAAGCAAAGAAGCATATGGCCCCTGTAAACCTTGCACCCACTATATCCGAGAGAACAGAGATGTTGTCTCTGTTTACAGATACTACGTGTGGACTTGAAAGCAGATCCTCTTCATGGGAATCCATGTATAAGGTGCTTGAAGATGAAAAACCTCGCAAAATCCAAAGAAACGGAACTGTTGATGCTCTCAATTCCTCCGAAACTACAATTGGAGATGTTGGTTCTTAACAGACAAATCCTTGGTTGTGGAAAGGAATCAGTGCTTAAGACATTTTTTAAAAATGTGTCACAAAAGTAATTATATCAGGTGGTCTTCGTTCAATCCCTTTGGAAACTAATTCTTTAAAACCCTTAACAATCTGGTATAATGAAAGACTCTACAATGCCATTAACTGCTGATATCTGAATGGAAAAGAAGAATTGTAGAAGAAACTCAAAATGATATGTTGTAACACAGAATCTATCACTTTAAATTTCAGAATGAATTTATGTAGAGAGAACAGCTGGAGTGAATGAGCGCAAATTAAGGTTATTTAACTCTTACTCACAGATGTAATTAAGAGACCGGCAGCTACTTCACTTCATTCAAGGAAGAAGGAACACAAAATGGCACAGGAAAAACGAATCACCATCAAAAGTTGCAGGAAACTTGATGCTTCTTTCATTAATTCCTTAGAAAAGTAAGCGCCAAAGTTTTAGTCTTCCAGAGGTCCAAAACTCGAAACCCTTCTTCTTTCTTTTTATCTTGCTTAAATACATCAAAAACAGTTCGTAACTGATAGAACTTCTTGAAACTACTTCGACTACCTAAACTGTTAAAACTACTTATTACAGTGCAATTGAGAACATCATTATAGCTTCAATCTTAACAAACAAAGAAAACAAATTAAAACTTGAAATATTGTTCTTTTTGCTGAATCTGATTTCTTGTTGATGCGTCTCCCTGAAGTGTTGATGTGTCTCCTTGACAGATCGGACATCCATGCCCTGCATTTCTTCCAGAGTTCAATATTTTGTATTTTCTGCTTGCTATCGTGTCTTTTTTGTTTCTGATATGGTATTCAAACAATTCTGCAATAATGCATCTTTGCCCGACTTGACCCAGCTGTTGCGTTTCCAACAGTGCCACTATATGCTCCTTTTGCCCGACTCTGCCTATGTCTCTACGTTTCAAACAAAGTTATCATGTCCCATTCTACCCAACCATGCCTCTTCTGCTCGTGCCTGCATTCACGTTTCTTCATAAACAACGCAACTGCACATAATCCTAGACTTTAAATAAATTCAAATTTTCCTTTGAAAACTATCGCGTTCGGCCCTTGTTGCACTTCGCATTTCGGCATTCCAACTGGTTCATGGGCGCCATTCCTCCTGAGCTTGCGATGTGCGACGTGTGATATGCGATAAAGGTAGGGATGACGTGGCAAGTGGAGGCGGGGCCGATCGCAAATCACAATCGGTGATATAAAACTTATCGCAAATCGCATATCGGCGTTCATAACATAGTTCATGAGCACCATTCCTCCTGAGCTTTGCGATTGTGATGTGCGAATGGAATATATTAAATCATAGTTCTGAGTTGCATCGCGTCTTCTTCATTATCGCACTTCGCATTTCGGCGAATCCTGTTATCTTATGATCGTTATCCCTTCTGAGCTTGCGATGTGTGATATGCGAGAGGGTCCCACGGCCGGACTTTAAATACTTTAGATCGAGCTTCGAACTATATCGCATCCAGTCTTCGTATCGCATTTTGGCAATTCAACCTTGTTCTATTCCTCCTGAGCTTTGCGATTACGATTTGCGATATGCGGGCAGGCCTTCCACATGCCATTGTGATTAAGCCTCCGAACACTGTTCTGCACATATATTTGCACGACTCGACCCTGACCTGTATGCAATGCTCTGAACACATCAATCGGCCCGACTCTTGAACTGTTTTGCACACGAATAAGCCCAACTTGACCCTTATTGCACGTTTTTCTTCTTTGTTGCTCCTCTGGCTTAGATTACACTTCCAATGCTGTTGCTTCCCTGATTTTGGTTCCAGTTCACATGTGATGATGAACCCTCGTTGATTTTGTGGTTATCCTTTCGAGCATATTGCAAGTCTTCTTGAAATTTTAACAATTGTTCCTCAACAACCTTGAATTGCTCAAAACCTCTCTTGACTTTTAGCTAAGTCAAATTATGCTACAACAGGAGACGTGGTTAATTCTTTCCTACATCGAATTGCAGCGCGGTCCAAAATATTACCATATACTAATATGGTAAGATGGATCATTGAAAATCTCAATATCGGGGATAGGACATTTCTTACCAATAGAGGAACAATGATTGGTTCCTTTTAAGCTGAAGACATGAAGCAGATGTACCATGTTCCAGACCCCGATAAGGTCTATGATAAAGAATTTCTTTCACAGTTCACCAAAGAAAATGAGCTCAAATCAACGTCGATAAAGCAATGGAGAAGCAATCCTAACAAGAACAAGAATGACGAAAAGGGTGTTGTTATCACTAAAAAATCGAACAAGCAGAAAACATCATGAAATGTCAAGCAGAAGGATTTACAGGGCTGAGAAACATTAGAGAATCTGGAATTTAAAAATCTCTAAGGTCAAGAAGCAAAATTATCAAATTGTGCACAGAAGACACAGAGAAAGTGCGCTCCACGTGCATTTTTCTTCGATAGTCGTGTTGGTATCCGCAACTTTCCCTCGATAAGTTGCGCAGTCCTAAGCATGGCGGGAGGTCACCATCCAGGACCACTTGACACACTTCAGGAAGAAGATTCTCCACTTGAGGCAGCCCAAGTTGATCCAGGTGGATATTGGTGGCCACCCACCATTATCTCTTTCAGTTTTTTAGTTTCGGCACAACTTACTATTTTTTGACAATTCTTCGGGTACTGAACTTCCGGAGCCGTTTTGAGGCCCTAAACGATGTTTTTTGGGAAAACCGAGAGCGGTCGAGCTGTTGAGCGCATCAAACGGAGATCGTATGCCAAAGTTACGTCCCCAGGAAGTTGAAACACCAATTTACCCAAACAGGGCCCATAGTTTTGGCGCTTCATCTCCTAGGGTTAGGGTTTTGGATGTTTAGGGTTTTCCATTGTTTCTAAATAATAAATAGGCCCTTGAGCCTCATTGTAACTCAATTCAGAGGCCTGTAGCCGCCACATCTCTTCTCAGAGATAGCTACCAGCGCCCTAGCTAGTTTTATTTCCATTCTGTCTGTAAGCAAATTTCAGTTCTTTGATATTAATGAAATGAAGTGTCATTTCCGCTGCATATTTGTATTTATGGTTACATGTGTATTCTGTTGCGTTCCTACATAAATCTGGATCACAAGGACAGCCGCCTATAGCCACCTTGAGACCTCAAATGAGCACACAATGGAATTAACCCCCACTCTTGGGTTACTATCCACAATTGTACCAAGAGAGGGAAGAAGGATTTGAATTTTTCCTATAAAATGCCACCATGAGAAGAACAAAATGAGAACACATTGTTATGTTGGCCAAATTGCCCATGAGCAAACCAGCAGTGTGTTGTCCCAGCAACAATAGAGTGAAGAGGTTCAGTTGTTGGCCATCCAACACCTCAATCCCTGAGGAGAAGTTCACCAAGTATCTGGCATCCAATCACTCGTTCGAGGAGAAGAGGGAGGCCTGCAAACCAGCTCATGTTGAAAAGTGTAACTAGGATCGGTCTTCATATTGACTATGTAATTATGTATTTATGTAAAGAAGAAGACAAAGATAATAAAATGTATATTGGTTGTACTTGCTTCATGGGTTTCATGAGAAATATTTTATTATAGGTTAAATAGACTTCTTCTTGATGTCTATTAGGTTTTTGTCTTCTAGGAATAAATATAATTAGGTGTCATGTGTATGAAGGATCTAGTCCAAAATGCTCCAAGACCTTGTCCAAGAAAACGTGGAAGAATGGCTCTAATCAACCCTCACTCAAACGCTGGAAGATAAGCTAAAGTGATGTGTTGAAGTCGGCCTTACAATCATGTCGGCTCCCAAAAATAGTCACATCAGTTTACAAAGACAGGTTAGCTAATATACAAGGGCAAACAACTATATATACCCTAGTAGACTTCGCAGAAAAACTTCGAACAGCTCTAAAGCAATCACAGAAATTGCGGATTTTTCTGGGGATTACAGAGGTAATTAAAAGTGTGGATTTCAGGAGTCTAAGTGCGGATTTCAGAGGTATAAAGGTGCGGTTTTCAGAGACTGTTGCAACGTAAAGGGAACCTGGAATATGTGTTATTTAGTCTGAAGAAAAGGATGCGTACCAACGAATAGAAGCTGCGGACTTCAAGAACAAGTAAATCTGATATATATATATATATGGTCTAGGGTCTGTTCTCTCCTCACACAATCTAGGAAGGCTAAAGGTGTTCACAGCGTGAAGGAGAACTTCTACAAGTGCAGTCTTGGGCTACTATATCTCTCATCTAAATAGAAAGGCTGAGATACATCTGAAAGGTTAGATGCATAAGTATATATATCGATATATATGGTCTAGAGTCTGTTCTCTCCTCACATAATCTAGGAAGGCTAAAGGTGTTCACAGCGTGAAGGAGAACTTCTACAAGTGCGGTCTTGGGCTACTATATCTCTCATCTAAATAGAAAGGCCGAGATACATCTGAAAGCTTCGGTGCAGAAGTATATATATCTCTGTTTTGGATATAAATCGAGAAAAGAAGGAGCCAAGAAGGAACCTAGGTGGAGTTAAGGTAAAGCCAAGAAGTAGAAGGAGAAGCCAAGGACTTGGAGACCGAGTTCTCTAATGTTGATGCAGGTCAGTGCACGTTGGTGAAGGAAAAGATCAGCGTTGGAAGAAGACTTAGAAGCAGTGACAAGGTCTTGGAGGCATTCATAGGTCAAGGGTCTGAGTCTTGGTCATGGTACTTGTCATTTGAAGATCTATAAGAAGAATTTCTTACGGGTTTTCCTCTCCAAAAGGAAGAGGTTTTTGCCCTGGCTCGAGGAGCCTAATTGTGTGTTTCTTGTATTTTGGTAATTGACTTGATGAAAGATTAAATAAGTTAAGAAATAAGCTCACAAGTAATTATCAAGTAAGGGAATTTGAATTAATCTCCGGACTTACAAATTCTCAACAGCTCAAGGGGAAAGCCCTCCTTGCTTTGGGTATTATAGCTCCATAGCTCTAAGGACTCACTGCAAGTGTGTAACATTCGACCGCTTCTTTACTAATAGTGGCTAATAAGAGGGAATTAGTTCTCCATTCAGATTATTAGCTCGTTTGAATCGATTGAGTTTGTGTTAATGTTTTATTGTTGTTTTGTTTCCTCTTCTTGTTTGTAGCATGCTATGTTCCATAAACTAGTTTTTCTACATGTTAGTATGTTTCCACTAACCATCTAACAACTCTTTTTGCCCTGTGACCATTGCTTGTAGGTTAGCAATCACTCCTATCAAGCACCAGTGTTTTAGTACACTCATGCACTAAACACACCAACATAGGATTGGCGACTCCACTAATTTTTCCTCTTAAGCTAAGTGGTTGTGCTTTTGCAGAGCCTCTTTTCTGCTCAGGATTGTTGCAGGACCAGCTCTCCTCCTCCTCATTATCTCTCATTCACCCTCTATGAAGAGATTCAGTTCAGGAGGTTCCGAATTTTTGTGTGCAAGCCAATCGCGCCCGTTCAACACGGACAAACGCGTCGATCCGCGCGCATTCAGTCCAGACAAACGCGAAAATTGCGTGCCTATGTAGAAAAATTCCGCGTGGAAACCAATGAAACATTTTTTCATTAGTTTTCTTTAGTTTTTGCATGTTTAAAGTTGGCAACCCAAAATAAATCTGTCAACACTATGTTGTGTTGTCTCTTGACTGTTAGGACATGTTTTTAGTTGAGTCTTAGCTTAGTTATTGCATAGTTCTAATTTTTAGTTTATTGTCACAAATCCACATAGTTTAATTAGGAGGCAAGTAAGTGGCTAAAATCCACCCATGCTATCTGAATAAATTTATTTAGTGATAATAGACACCAAACATGTAAGTAATTAGCAAGGAGTAAGTGGCCCATATCCACGCATGCCTAGCTAGTTTCCATTTGTTTTTTCCTAGTTGTTGCATTAATTTTAGTTCAAAATTTTGCATTAAGAATTGGAAATAGGATCAAATTTTCTAAGAAGGCAAGTAATATTTGTTGCCCTTGCACCTTTTGGTGACCCTGGGCATGCATATGAACATTCTCTTTTGATAGTTTGCCATCTCCCTTTAGTCCAACATTTAGTCTAATAGGCAAAATTGTAAGCGGTGCATTATCCGCGCATCATTTGTTTTTTGAAAAGAACAATCAAAACATAGTTTAAATAGAAGGGAGTGTAAAGGATCATCGCATATCCACATCCTACAAACATTGTGATTGTACACTTTCTCCCACACATTGCCACACCATAAGCGAAGTAAGCCACCTTAAAGCTAACCATTAATTGAACTCGTTAAATCTCCCCACAGGGGCCACAAAATAATTAATAGTTCAGATTAAGACCATTGAGGGTAGGCATCCAATAAGCCGCCATGGTCAGATTATATTCTCGAAACATAGGAGTTGACTTTATAGGGAGCTTTAAATCCGTCTATCCGCCCACGGAAAATAATACCTGAGCGTCACAGAGACCCGATTCAAAGGGGGTTAAACTCAGGCCCAGTGCATGCGGTACTATTTGGGGCTACCTAACCCATCTAGTGCTCGGTACTGGTAGTTGAATACCAAGAAGCTCGAGACTTGAACGCTCATGTGGGACGACGGTACTTAGTGGCCAAATCTAGGGCATCCTTCCCTATAGGTGACGGTGCAGGCAACACTAGATCATCTTTTCATTACCTTGGTCGATTCTTCGGCTACTGGAAAGCGTCGCCAGTTCTTTCAGCACGTTGGCCCCAGTACCCACCAGAAGATATCTTCGCAAGGCCCAACTGCAATTGAGAGAGTGTGAGGACGATTAGGTCTTCTCGGATTTTTTAGTATCACACGCAAAACAACAAAAACCATTTTTTTATTAACTGATCACATAGGATTAATCTAAAGGGAAATTAACCTCTTATTTTCGCTTTGTTTATGTATGCGATCACTTGTTGCTTTGATCTCTCTCCTCTCATAAAAATAAAAAATATTTCCAAAACCAAACGTAGTCAACACCATAACGGACCCAACAGGACCTCGTCGATCTAGATGTTTTTTGGACCTCCCCCCATTAGAGGGAGGAGTTCCAGGTCTTTCGCCTTTTAGGCGTCAAAGACGAAACACAACCACCCTTATCGGTTCATCCTTTATCGGGGCGACTTTAGTTGGGAACCCCCAAGGGTCACCCAATGCCACACTGGTGGAAACCCCCCCAGCGTCACCACACACCACTCCTCCCACAACCCCTAGAGGGCAGAGGAGCGCTACCCATTCGAAGAGCCAAAAGAACACACAGGCGAGTACGTCACAAACAAACCCCATACACAACTAGAACCCTGTGTTTTAACAGTCTACAATGACACTCAACACTCAGTTACCTTTCTTAGCATCTTTAAACTTACCCGATCTATAAGTTAACAAATGAGCCCATTGCACACAATCCCACTTGGCCCCCCATGCCCACGAAGCTCCCTTCGGACATTCCAAAGTTCGAAGGGAAGCAAGCATAAGACCCTAGAAACCATGTAATGGCTTTCCACCTATGGTGTTCGTCGAACAGTGTTATTGATGATACTATTCAATTAAGACTATTTCAGCGCACCTTAACTGGACCAGCCGCGAAATGGTATGTGGAGCAACCTTCTGCTTCACATGGAACCTTTAGTGCCCTCGCCACTACGTTCTTCACATATTTCCAGTTACCCATTCACCACGATTCATGAATGGAGCTACTGACGCATTTTAGAAAAACGCCAGCCGTCCATATCTCGGACCATCTCCATGAATGGCGGTGACGTCGAAGTTTGTGTAAAGCCAAACTCGACGATCTTGTTTTACTGGACTTATTCCTGAAAACTCTCATAGCAGAGATTTCGAAGGATGTGGCAACTCAAGGACCTACTTCTGAAGATGATGCCATTAGCAAAGCCCAGCAACTGGAGCTGATATACACTCAGTCAAGATACATCTATAGTGAGTATAGCCATTACACTCGTCACTGTCCCAAACTCCCTGAGCTGAAGAAGCTTCAGGGTAACAGAGGACAAGGGGGACCCACACAGCAAACAACTGTAATGCAGGATCCCTTCCCCCACCAAGGGGCGGTTAGTACCCAACAGCAACAAACACCCCCCGAAGATTCCGGAAACAACAACCACGAAATCTGTATGACTGGCGAGGAAATGTTCTTTCAAACATGGAATCGAAGTTATGATATCCCGCCAAACACCAGTTTGTTAGGGGCTAGCATGAGTGCACCTACAGCACCATTGACGATATCAAAAATGCCTATTGAACTTTTTTTGAAAATGGCCAAGCGACCAACAAGGCGAGCAGGACACCACTCCAAAGCAGCCCATAATTATAGCATCGTGGACGACTTAGCCCAGTCCCCCGCTGCCATGTCAGCTTTAGAAGTCCTGCAATCTTGCCCAAAGCAAAGGAAAGCCTTACTTTCTACGTTAGGTGCAATCGACCCTGTCGATTTGCACCTAATGGCTTTTGACTTAGACAAAGCCACCCCTAGGCCTCCTTCATTGGTCGCCTTCCAGATACCAGCGTCAGTCCAAAACATTACGATACACCGATGTATCATTGACGAGGGTGCATCCACCTACATCATGTCGAAAAGCGTTTGGCAGAAGTTAGGATCTTCGGAGCTAAAGCCATTGGACATCACACTTAGAGCATACAACCGGCGCCCTTCTGCTCCCGTCGGTCTCTATCAAAATGTGCCAGTCTGCTTGTCCGACAAGACAGTTCTTATAGACATTGAGGTCTTAGACGCTCAGCTGGACTACAATATACTCCTTAGACGGAGTTATATGTACGCCATGTCTACCATATCATCCTTCGTTTTCCGGATTATGATGTTCCCCCACGAGGATCGCATCATCACCGTCAACCGATTGACATACCATGACAAGCGACCAATGACGAACGCCGATGTCGTTCTACCCTATGTAGACACATCTACAGAATCGCTCACACGGTACCAAGAATATCGCCCTGGCCAATTCAAACCGTTGTCTATCCTCAAATCATTCGTAGCAGATCCCCCCATCATACCAGAATCATTCACTGATATCACAAGGGCCCCGGTGTGCATGATGTCTTCATCAAGCACCGAGACCAGCCAGGAGAATGAGACCAGTAGTAACAAAACCGAGGCCTCTGGCACGATAGCTTCGCTATCCTACGCCATCTCCCAAACTCCTTTTCTATACCCTCCACCTGGTTTTGTGACATGACCAGTTTTGGCAACAGTAGTGTTACCAAACATATCTTTCGCAATACCAGTTTGGTACTTGGTCCCACCTACCATGTCGAGAGACACGTGCATCACGGCTACAAGATTAACCCCTATCACTCCTGAGCATGCCCCACCGGTTAAGGGAAACCCCATAGCTATACCAGTGAAGGAGACTCCCATCGCAAAGCCGGCTAAAGCGACCAAGAAAACCCATTAAAAAGGGAAAAGGATGGAAAACACCATCATACCAAGGGAATTACAACCTTGTGCAATATACGACATAGTAGGCCACGCTACCCATATCTGCCTAGAGCTGGACGAATTAAAACCACTCCTAGTTCCGAAAGAAATATCGCAACGGCAAGTTCCCCTAAAAAGGAACCAGCCACAAAAAACCAAGGCAAAACATTGCGTACCAACCACGCATGCACTATTTGTAACAATTATGGGCAATACACTCATGCCCTAGAACAATCATATCAAGAGGATCCCCCCATGTCGTCAAATGGAGAAGAACCTCGGGACATATTATACCTTCAGGAGGCACGGCAATCACCAGAACACCTCCCATTCATCCCCCCTCCTCCTATCCAACGTTGTGCACTCTGCGATGAACATGACCATTTCATCACCGAATGCGCAACCCTGGAATTATTTCACGATGGTATCCAGTTAATGTAGTATACCATGTCGACATTCAAGCAATCCAGCATTCGTGTCAAGTATGTGGTAGCGATCACCCATTACGCCATTACCATTACAACCCTCGATTTCACTCAACGCTAACCAGTCTACGCATGGCCATTGTTCGCCTCTCCCTAGAAGACGACTCAGACACAGAATCCATGGATAGCTCGACAACGCAAGAGGGTGTGACAAGTAGGTCCATTCTCTACCTGTCAGCGGAAAAGCGGTCGGTTGCGGAGCCCTTAGTCACCCCCACCCGCCCTCCACGGAGAAGACCAACCTGTGCGTTGTGTAACGCACGCAACCATTTGGTCGCCAAATGCCCTGACCTAGAATCGCTATGCCGATGGTACCCAGTCACCTCACCAGCTCTGAGAGAAGGGAACACCCAAGAACGATATTCTTTTCTAGTATGTCAAGGCAACCATCATGCTCAACACTATACTTTTATCCGTCGAGTGCGCCCCCTGGTCGACATCATACATTCGTTAGAAACATAGCATCGGGATCTAATCAGTCCTGAGCTCAGAGAACCTAATGTAAGGCGGATTGCCCCCAAGCAGCCTACCCCATTTCAATACCAAAATATTGGGCGAGTAAAGAAGACTCAACGACCTAACAGGACCCATGTCCAGTCTAGGTCTGCATGCAGGCTATGCGACAGAATCGACCACCAAGTCAATCAGTGTAAAGAACTAATGCACCTTACGAATAGCTTTTGCATGGTCTCCCACATCCCTCAGAAACATCTCTCCAACCAAGAGAAGATCACGCACTGTTATTGCAGAATCTACTCACATTTCCACCATACAATGAAATGTGAGCACCTCCCAAGGCTAAGAGAGGCAAGAGCAGCATTAAGTCTAACTTCCCCAAAAGAGCTAGACATCCCTAAACCAAAAGCTCAGAGAGGGCAACAGCGGAATTTTTCCCCTACACCTGATCCTTTCCGACTGTCCACTTCAGGGACGAAGAGTAGCATTGGTTCTCACACCATCTACTCGATAGGCATCGTGGTACCATGCACCATTTGCACTGGCCATAACCACGAGGCAGAGGAATTCCCCTTGATGGAGACATTTAGGAGCCTCTGCACCAAGCACAATTTCCAAATTCAAGAACCTAGACTTGCTCTTATGCAAGGGGCCACGATGGAAATTCTCCCCCCCCCCACCAAATGTCGATGACATGGTACATCATATACAGTTCATATCATCGTGTATCGAAACCATGACTCGTGTTGTCTGCTCATCAGTCATAGGTGTCGAGTTAGCTACAACTACGAGAGTAGTTGTGCCAACGATGGTGCAAACCCAATCTATCTGCACCCTGTCGACTGCGTCTGGTTCCACCACATCGACGATGGAATCTTATTCATGTCTGTCGACTAGCTCCGTTAGGACTGAACCACTTCCTCACGGCCTTGCATAGACTCAATCCCCCTTCGGATCCTTATTCCACTCAGATGAGGATATTCTTGAGGCCATGATGGAGTCAGAATATCCGTGGGATGCGATGCATCACCGCTCATTTTTTCTTCCTGAAAAAACGTTCAGCCCTAACAAGATAGGAAACCAAGAGATTTATGCAATCGAATCAAAATATTTCCTTCCATCGGGGAAAGCCGATTGCTTCAAAAATCCCATTTCGGCACTCGATGCATTCGAAGAAGGGAACATGTCAAACATTTCTCCTACCATTAAGGTGAATATCTCTCGAAATCCTGAGAAAGTCGAAGAAATTTCACTGGGAGCAGCATGTTCCCCAGATGAGATAACCTCTTACACCCATTTTTTGCAAGAATATCGAGATACTTGGCGTGACGTACCACCAGTACGCTAGAAACAGCGTCAACTGCACCCATCCAAGGCAGAAGCAATTAAACGAGAAATCGAGAAGCTTCACAAAGCCAGGTCATCTACCCCATCGCTTATACATCATGGGTTTCCAATCCTATTCCCGTCATGAAAAAACAGAGCACCATACGCGTCTGTACCAATTTTCGCGATTTGAACAAAGCCTGTCCAAAGGACAATTACCTGACCCCATTCATCGACCAAGTTATTGATGCTTGTGCAGGACACGAGGCCCTCTCCTTCATGGATGGTTTCTCTGGGTATAATCAAATCCAAATACGCCACACCGACCAGTACAAGACCGTGTTCACCACCCCATGGGGCACGTTCGCATACTAGGTGATGCCATTCGACCTTAAAAATGTTGGAGCCACTTTCCAGCAGGGCATGAATTATATCTTTCATGACTTGGCACACCTCATCCTCGCCTACTTGGACAACCTCACCGCCCGATCCAAGAAGCCATCTAATCATCTCGAGGATGTGCGACTGGTATTCCAATGATGCTGGCAATACAACCTACGCTTGAATCCCCTCAAGTGCGTCTTCTGCGTCACGGCAGGACGACTTCCAGGTTTTATTGTGTCTCAACAAGGAATTAGAATGGACCCCCTCAAGGTCCAAGCTATCAAAGAGGTACCACCTCCTCGAACCCTCAAGCAACTCCAAAGCTTGCAGGGAAAAGCCAATTTTCTGAGATGTTTCGTCCCAGACTACGCCACTTACGCTCAGGGATTCCTATGCCTCCTTCGTCACGATATCTCATTCATAATGGGACGATCAAGCCCAACAATCATTTGAGGCACTGAAAGACACATTGTCTTCAGCACCATTGATTAGCCCCCCTAACTATGATAAGAATTACACCCTGTATCTATCAGCGTCCGAGACTGCTTTGGCCAGGGTGTTAATCCAGGAGGGCCCTGATGGGAGAGATCACGTAATTTATTACGTTAGTAAAAACTTATCAGGCCCCGCATTAAGATATGAACCCGAAGAGAAGACTGCCCTAGCATTAATACATGCAGTCTAAAAAATTCGCCCATTACATTATCTTAAGGACTACAACAGTCGTCGCAGATACCAACCCCATGAGATATCTGCTCACCCGCCGTTTGATGAACCATAAATACGCTCGCTAGATAGTCATACTGCAAGACCTCGACTTATAGTTTAGATCCCCCATGAGCAAGAAGGCTTTAATTTTAGCCGAATTTATCGCGGATCTCCCAAGTCACACCAAAGGATCACCAGTCAATGATTCGCTACTAGACGAACATATCTTCCTAGTAACGATCGACAACCCTTGGTACGGAGATATTCTCTTATTCTTACAAACCCAAAAGTTCAAACCAAAGCTCACTCGTGACGACCGCAGGCGCATCCCCCACCAGGCCCCTCGATACCTCCTCATCGGAGATGTCCTTCATTGGCGGGGCATCGACACCATTTTACGTCGATGCCTCACTGTTATAGCATCATTTTCCACTATCATATGCTTGATGATTGATGCTTTGGCCTTAGGCACCCCTTCCCCTCAGACTTGAACATCTTCACAAAAAACAGTATCTTAAAACCCATATGCGACTTTGCCCAAGTTTTTCCGCGTATATACGCGAGTCCATTCATACTTATCCACGTATACCTTTTTAAATCATTAAAAAATATATAATATTCCCTATTTTCGAGGCAGGGTTGATGGTTATTCCCTTAATTCAACCACCTCAGCCCGTGGCCTAACTGTTTCCAACTGCTGAAACTAATTTGGAGGAGTATAAAAGACCCTCATCTGTATGGCCTAAGGGAGAGAGAAAATTATAGATATTATACTCTATTGGAGCCCTATTTCAAGTCTCATATTCCCGTGCCTCCTGCACTTCCCGGGCATATTCAGGAAACCCTTGTTTCCTTGAGATGCTCATCATCCTATATGACATCTAGCGTGCACATATCTGGGAAGAATTCTTGTGAGGCGAGGGTTGGACGGATCCAGAGGACGGTATGCTCGAAGGTCGTGGAAGGATTCAGGTGATCTCCCCGCATTTCTATTATTGTACGTGCCATTTATAATAAGAAGAACCATCTTGTTCCTGATATTCACGCATTTATATCTCTTTATATATGTGTAATAATCATTAATTGAATGTTTAATATTGTTCTTATGATATTATGCATGAGTTATACTGACATTTAGGAACTATATATGTTGTACAACTAGAGTTTCGTGTTCGTTCTTTCTTGATTTTCAGGTTACGAAGCACGAAGGGTTGCTAGGGGTTTGCACCCCGCGGGATCTACATCAAACGTTGGACTTTCAGGTAAGTTCCGCAACTTGCTATATCTAGTTTTTAGTATAAAAGATAGGTTAAGTGAGTCCTTCTTGAATGGTCTGCCCTTGATCTGTGAAGGTTGCCGACCCAAAAACCTTTAGGGTATTATATCTCGAAACACTCACTCACGACCAAGCTGAGCAAGCCCTTAACGACTGTCACAACGGAGCTTGTGGTGGCCACCTCTCCGAAATGGCCACTGCCCAAAAAGTCCTACAAGCAAGATATTTTTGGCCCACGTTATTCCACAACTGGATCTGAGCAGTCAAAAGGTGCGAACGATGTCAACGCTTCACTCACAAGGCAAGAGCACCCCCCTCTCCCCTGCACCCAGTCATAGTTGTTGGTCCCTTTTGCAAATGGGGGATCGACTTCATGACTTGTAACCCCACGTCGTCAAGCAACCACAAATACATCATTGTGGCCATCAACTACTTCACCAAATAGGCAGAAGCCATGCCCACATACGACAACACGGCAAAAACCGCTACACAGTTCTGGTTCAACCATGTCATCACCCGGTTTGGTGTACCAAAAGAGTTTGTCTCTAACCACGGAAAACACTTTGAAAACGAGGTTTTCCATGAGCTGTCTCATCACCTCGGATTCACACATGAATTCGCTTCACCATACTACCCCCAATCCAACGGACAGGGAAGCTGTAAACAAAGTACTCAAAACAATGCTACAGCACATGGTGAATAACCACAAAACAAACTGGCACCACATGCTTTTCTCTGCCCTGTGGGCATACCGCACAGCAGTGAAAACATCAACGAGGTTCACACCCTTCCACTTGGTGTACGGGGTCGAAGTTGTGATTCCCATAGAACACGAGATCCCGAACTTACACACCGTCATTGAACTCCTCTATGACACCCAGCCTCTAGAGCAATGCTTAATACAACTAGAGCTCATCGACGACAATCGCTCCAACACAACAAGGCCCATAAAATGCAAGTGAAAGCATCGTTCGACTGCAACATCACCCCTCGATCATTTACCGAAGGGAAGTTAGTCCTCTGCTATGATGTCGCAAAAGAAGCCCTAGGGCTAGGAAAGTTCGAAACCCTGTGGAAAGGTCCCATGTCATAAAACATTGTCTCCTAAAGGGGGCATACATCTTAACAGAGCCCGAAGAAACATACTTAAGCAACCCCATCAATGGTCTCTACCTCAAGAAGTTTTACCCATAAGGGTCACGAGGGTTCAACCCTAGAGATAACATGCACATAGCAAACTTTGTCTTTGATCGCACACTTGTTTAAAAAGTTCTCTCGTGTCACAAAAATGGATCGTCCCACCAACCATTATTTCGGATTCGCTGATGGAGCATCTCGATGGTCTCAAAATTTAGCGGCAGTCGCCTGGGTTATCTACTACTCTAACCGATCACCATACTTCACCAACGGAGTATGCATCAAGTCAGCTACAAACAATCAGGCAGAATATGACGCCGTCATAGGGCTCATGAGCGATGCCTTCAACCAAGGCATCCGTCACCTGCATATCTACCTTGATTCCTAGTTAGTGGTTTCGCAGTTAAACCAAGAATTTGAGGTAAGAGATTCACAATTGTTTAGAAAATATTTGCGTGCAAAAGGATTAAGTCGTCAATTTGATCATATTACATTTGCACATGTACCAAGAAATCAAAACCAAACAACAGATCGTAGAGCTAACCACATTCTAGACTGGAATGCATCTCGTATAAACCATCATACATAAAACCAAAAAACATAAAAAATATATATATCCATCATCGATACATAACATCCATCAAAAATATAAACAATGGACACACCATCTAGAGCCGCAAAAAATACATCTCGCATATATACCAAAAATATGTGTGAGTACAAATAACAAGTCATGTATCTGACCCGCGGGTCAGCCAAAAAATACATATGCACATGTCATCAAAAATAAGGGAAGCATCCTCATAATGGGTGCTTTCCCTGTGTACAAAATATCTCTAGGGTTGCACCCCGCTAGGTGGGGCACCTGGACCCACGGGTGCACCCGATACTAGTACTGGGGTAGCCGCCAAAACTGAAACCGCCACACGGCGCAAGGTCGAACGATAGCCCCTCTCTCGGGCCATCAATGTCTCCAACCAGACATCATCTAGATCGTCGACAAACACACGAGTCAGCATACCCTAGGTCAGCCTACCGACTCGGTCCCATGCATCTGCCATGTCAGTGGCTCGGGCCTCGGACACAGCTAGCCACTCCTCCACCTCCGCCACTCGTGCCTCGGTCGCTTCAGCATGAGCAATCACCGCAACACACTCGGCAGCAGCAAAGTTGCTACCCTCTCCGAAAGGGCCAGCGCCATCACCGAGTCCTCCACCCTGAGGCTGCCCCAGATCTCCCCCCTGCCCCCAGCCTAGGGCTGAGCTCCTCGAACCCTCCAATTGGGTTGGTATCCTACCAACCGAGCAATGGGCCGCCCTACCTCTCCAACATCTGCAAGGGTAAAAAAAACAATGTCAGTGTCATCACAGTACACATATAAATCATAAATACTCAATAAATGCAGAAAAAAGTACAAAAAATCATACATGTCGGTCCCCAAGCGTTCCCAGCAGGAAGACCCATATCTGGATCTCCCCGATAGTCCATCCCGGAGTATGAAAACGGGAGGAACATCTGAGGGTTGGCCTCGAACCAAGCCTTGGTGGTTACGTTCCAATAACGTCCCACCTGACCTCCCCCACTGCGAGGCATCACTGGGGCCCATCGCCTCATACAAGGGTCCCAATGAAACCCCACAGGCACAACCACCACAGGTCGCAGCAGCACCACTCTCTCAAACATAATGCTACAAAGGATGATAGCATATGTAAATAGCTTAGATCTGTCTCGGACCTTCACTAGTTGGGACACCATACCGTCATAGCAATGACGAGCAAAGTCAAAGAAATGCCCGACTCGAAGCCATCGCATAACACCAATCTGTGGCCCCAACGCCTTGTGCGGCGACGACGACCCCGTCAGTCTCACAATCATAGCCAGAGCACACTGCTCGGCTAAATCCGTCACCAATGATATCAGAATGCACCCATCCGAAAGAGGCACCCCGCCACAATGAATCTTCACCCAGTGCTAAAGCACTACCCTCCCAGGCAAAAGTATGGGGGAATGCCTCACCCTGAAGCAGCAGACCGGTCACAAAATAAATATCCATCTTTGGACGGATAGGGAGGTCATACCCTCGCAGCACCATCACTTTGCGTCGCCTGTTCCAGCAATGGACCAGGTAGCGCAGTAATCGATCATGTGACCTCAAGAGGTCATTCTCAAGGAACTTGAGAAGACCCCACCGAGCTAGCTACTAGCGAGCATTGGCATCTTGTGCCACAGACATACGGAGGTCCGGCGAATCTCTCTCTCTCCACAGCATCCTGTCACCAAACAGACACACATCACTGACATCAAAACACCAAAAAATTTAAAAATTTCCCAAAAAAAATTCAAAAAATTCACCTTGCCTTTTCGATGCGTCTGTTTCTCAAACAAGCGCGCTGACCGCGCGTTTGTATCTCAGACAGACGCGAAAGTTACACGCAAAAAGCACCTATAGGCGCAAAATTTCTACGGAAATCCTTAGTTTTACGCGGAGACTCCACGCCTGCACCTTGATCGCTCGCGCGGTCAAGGCCAAAAATGGCAGGGTTCTGTACAAACCCAATTTGTACAGACACCTGCCCAGCAACACTGAAAAAATTGAAAAACAGGACATTTTGAGGCTTACCTGACACTAGCAGCGCGAATCTCGAGTGCACAAGCTGACCGCAACGGCAAGAAAGGCTCACCAACAAGCTCTGACCTCTCAAACTCTCAAACACTCAAATGACATAATTGAATTCAAATGTACCATATTAGCCCATATATCGCCCTTTTCAAATTGTTTGAAGAACCATAACGAGAGCTCAGAAAGCCCAATTGCAAAACCGAAAGCAACACAATGATCAGCACCTCATAACGCCCAAAGTAGGCTTCACACATTCACGTCTCCGAAAAAATAATTTTTTCAGTTACGACAAGTATGCCCTCTCTTATCGTTCTTTCATTCAGCACATTTTTCAATATATTTGAATGAAAAGATGCTTTCACTTGAGGTATTTGTTGCAGGTATTATAGAGTATGACAAACCACCTATTGCCCCATGCACCGAAGGTTCCAGAGAAGGTATCATTCTACCCTCAGCATGATAGATTCTCAAAGACACTTTGCATATCCTGACATCATTTCTCCACAAGAAATCAACCATAGGTTCCAAACACCTGACCATGTTTATCATCTCCCCACCTTGCACATGATAAACATCCTCGTTGGTCGGTAGAACCTCCCCCTCCATGGCGTCCATCACTCAAAGTAGACCATGCATGAAAAATATGACGCCATGGCCATATCACCTCAGTCCAAGAAGCACTTCATGATCATTCACCCACCATGCATCAAGTCGAGTTTTACCATAAACCCCTTTCCCGGACTACCATTTTCGCAAGCAGATCGAACACGCACCACCGCGTCTCGCATTTGGCCTACCATCCCTCCATCAGCATAGCCCATCTACGATATTCTCCATCTGCTTCATCATCCCCGCACTGAGACTAACCAATGGGGCCCCCACCCTCAGCAAAAACACCTTCCTCACATCATCAGTGAGTGATCTTTTTTCATGTTTCTGGGGCGCTCATCTCCGTGTTTTGTACAATCCAAACCCAATTTGTATTCTTTTGGCAAATGTACAAAGATTTTTTTAGGAGAACATCCCCAACCCATCAACCCATTTTTCTCCCATGGCAGCAGTCCTTAATCACCCTTGGTCGGAGCACCACACCATTGACGCAAAGCCACCACGACATTCATAACCAACATATACCCACCCTGGATGTCCTACCAACTCCAGGGCTATCCTCACCAGAAATAGTTATGACTACCGCCAAACTGCTTTTTTCATCATCTGACCTTGGGCCACTGAACTCCCATCATCAGTCTTCAACCAGTTCTCGCCCTCATGCCTATGTTAAAACTATAATATTAGAGACCCTGGTGCCTTGCATCAGTAGCTCTCTCATTCGGTTGAGGCTTCCTTTTTGTCGACTTCAACAACCATTCTCCAAAAAGGAAGCAGTACCTTGGATGGCTCCTCATCTCAATATGGGCATCCTCGGATGGCACTATGGGAATCATCATTGCCCATAGATGTCATTGATCCTCCTGACATTCGACTACAACACAACTTTCATGTCAAGATGGTATCGTACTTCACAACCATTGCACTTTGTCCAAATTCGTCGAAAACCCGTGCCATTATAAGCGTCTCTTTCAGCAATGCTTACACGGGAAGATCCCAGCCATACACCCATGGATACAATGAGAAGTTTCTTAAAATATGCCATACCAAGTTTATACATGTGGGCACTACATTCAAACTTGTATTCCAAAAAAACTTGCTTCATTTAAGACATATAGTTAAGCGAGAGGGGGTGAATCGGGTTTAACACATTCATGGACTTTTTAAACCTTTTATTCAAACTAACATACATCTTCATTTCATGTCCAACTTAATATGTGAAGTAATCTTAGAATGTGAGCGGCAAATATTAATTTAATATAACAACAGAGACTTTAATATGAGAGTACGGGTATTAAGTAGAAGATATAAATCGGATCAACATAAACATCATGCACGAGAGACACGGATATAAGTGGAAACCCATAATGGGAGAAAACCACATCTTATTATTGTTGTGATGCAAAGGGGCAAGCTCCAACTCCCTCTCACCACTATTTTACTGCCAGGCACCAACCTACGGGAGGCTCCCAACCTCAATCATTACCTTCATGACTATCAAGTTGCAACTTGATAGGGAGCTCCAACTTCCTCAATATATCCTAAGCGAATGTTCTTTGATTTACCTCGGATATCGACTCTATTTTGTAGCATCTCTTTACACTCTTGCCTCTCTTAATTTTTCTCTTGTCTCAATCTTTTTATATTTTGTCTTCTCTATTCTTCACACGCACCTGTTGCATATTAATGTGATATTATATATAGAGTTCATACATGACTCTTTACATTCCTCGAGAGAATTTGAAGTGAATAGCCACGATCTTTTTGACTTCTATCTTCTCATTCCTTTATCAAACTCAATTAAAATTATAATGTGTACAAAATTTCATGCTATAGTGGGATTTTCTTTTCCTTAGGATACTTGCCTTTGCATCACAAACAATAAAAAATATTTACATTTGCATTTTTCAGTTATACATCTCAATTCCGTTCGACTCTTTTTACGGATTTTGGATTCTTTGGTTGTCTTTTCTTCTTTGTAAAGAAATAGTTATTTACGCCTCTTTGTTCTTGTCATTGGCATATTCATCTTGTTCACTTCATTCGCTGTTTATTCATTCCAGCATGCTTTGTGCACTACTGCATTATAAACTGCTTTTTAATATAATTTGATTTTAAATGCGGGCAAACTTTCAAAGTTCTAATCTCTTGAGGCGCTTTTTAATCAGTTTGTGGAGGCTTTTTTATACTCACGATTATAAAACCCATACGATACATAATATGCTCATGTAATAAACCCAATTAATGTTTTAATACAGTTTGAGGAAGCAATATTCTGACCCACTATATTAAATATCGACGTAGTATATATATAAGCATATATATATGTTTCCACTAAATGTGAGTTTGAGTATATTCACTTCATCGTATGCCATCTAAGTCAAGCATTAACAATTATTAATAGTCATTGGCTTTATAACATCAAACTATATTACATTCCCATATATTTCATAGCGTCTTGCAACTTCACAATACGTAAACATATAGTCTTAGTCTCCTTGTCCAGGTTGCAATTTTTAAATAAAAAAATACCTTGAGCTATATCCAAAGTTTTCGGATATATTAAACCATTCCTTTTTAAATTCCGCGAGGATAATGACTAACCTTTGTCACCATATACGGGAGCCTGCGGAATGACATTCTTGACCTTCGCAGATGTAATATTATGACCAAAGTTTAATAGAGCATTTTCCCTTCATTTGTGTGCGATACTCGGGCCACTCGCGACGTACCTTGTTAAATACCCTCGCCTATCCAACGGCCGATATCCGGGTTACCCGATCAATGGATATCGCTTGATCAATATGAGCGAGACCATAACGCGCGATGGCGCACAATAAAGTGGTTTCCAATTTCACTCGAGGACACGTGGCATTCTATGGAATCATTGCCCATTCCTTCAATACCACTTTCGTATAAGGGTGGTGCGATGAATACCACCATTCCCGCTTTCTTTGTTCCTCCAAACCGCGGGTCTTGCTCATCGTGCGGTTCCATACCTCCCCTACCTCGTTAGGTCCTCCACGATTTCAAATATATATATATATATATATATATATATATATATATATTCATAGCATTTCAATTATATATATATTCTTTGTTATTTATGGTTAGCTCCATTCATTAGTGGCCTTGGTCTCTGCAGCATTTCACACGGTCCTAGCATATATACTTGATTCTTTGGTGTATGCATATATATAAACCATATATATAACCTTCATGTCCAATCGAATACAAATTACTCTGTTCAAAGCGGGGATTAATTTCAAACATAATTCAAGCAGTGAATGCCAAATGATTCAAAGCATATCAATCTCATTGCATTCCAGCACGTTTGAATATAAAGCTTAGGAATATAATTTATGTTATGTGTAACTTACCAATTTGTGTAAAGATTCTCGGAATAACGAGTTGTTTCTGTAATATGATAGTAGCTCTGCCCTCTATTTTAGCACGTCGCTCTTGCCTACGCACTCTCTTTCTTTGTGATAACGGCTACGCCTCTGTGTTCGCTTCCTCTTACTCTTTGCCTTTCTCCTTTATATTCGTTTCCTCTCTGCTTATCTGCTGTCTCCTTTGCTTCATTCGTTTGCTTCTTTGTTGCCTCCATTGTCTGTCTTTGTCTCCCCTTAGCCCCATCCCATGTCTGTCTGCTACCTCCTTTGCCATCAATGGCAACATTTCTATGATCTCCCCCTTTGGCATTGATGGCAATACATTTTCTCTGTTTACTGCTCTTTCTCTTATTGCCTCTTCTGTTTGCTGCTCTTCCTCCTATTGTTTGCTTTTCTGTTTGTACACTCTTCCTCTGTTTTCTCTTCCTCCCCTTTGACATCAATGGCAAAGGGTTGCCCCCATTTCCTCTCTCACGAGTTATGTTTAGGTCCTCTTCTGGCGACTTTGTACCATCTTGCTCCAAAGTGATGTATAAGACTTGTTGAAGAACACTGAGGATTATAGAATTCGAATATACACGGTAAATTGATACGGTTCAAACGCATAGACTTCTTTCACTTGTATAGAGCTAAAAGTGAGAATAATGATACTTTAGAATACGAGATGTATCAGCTTTTTATCTAATCAAAGATGTATGATTGGATTCAAACTAATGCTTTTTGATGCATGTCCATGCTTCATGCTTGAATAATGCAGACAACTCTAGGATAACTTGGTGTTCTTTTGTCTTAATCCTTTGATCCTAAGGACACCGATTCCATGCTTTCCTTGTGGTGATCTCCCCCTGAAGATGATATTATCATTTCTGTTCTCCCCACGGGGCCCATTACTTTCTCTTTATATCGAGAGAGTAGCATCTACGAGATACTACCCCTAGTTTATCCCTCAAATATTGGAATGGTTCTCTAGCAAGAGGTTTGTAGTAAATATATCAAATATACTGTTCTTTTGTTGGTACATATTCCGGTTTACTATCTTCGAGCCACTTGTTCTCGAAGAAAATGATACTTGATTGGGATATGCTTAGTTTTAGTGAAAAGCACGGGATTTTTAGATATACTTATAGCACTTGTATTATCACATTTAATTGAGATAGGTTCATCAATGCTTACCTTCATATCTTGTAGAGTTTATTTCATCCACATGACTTGTGTACAACATGTTAACAACTGCGATATATTACCTTACTATTTGTGATAGGGAGATAGATGTTTGTTTCTTGCTTAACCTTGCCACCAGACTTTCTCCTAGATAGAATGCACCTCCACTTGTACTCTTCCTGTCATCCACACAGCTGGCCCAATCTGCATCTGTGTATGCTAATAAAGTGAATTTTTTTCTTTTAGGATACCAAAGTCCATACTGTGTTGTTCCTTGTATATATCTAAATATTCTTTTGACTGCAAGAAGGTGATTTTGTTTAGGTGCTGCTTGATATCTAGCCACTAGTCCTACTACTAGCATGATATCTGGTCTTGATGCAGTCAGATACAATAGATTTCCGATCATGGATCTATATAGTTTTTGATCTATATCAGCAGACCCATCATCAGCACACAGCTTGCAACCTATGGTCATGGGAGTTGACACAGGTTTGCAGTCCTCCATTTTGAATTTTTTCAACATTTCTTTTAAGTATTTTTTCTCAGAGATGAAGGTGTCTGTGTTCTTTTGTTTAATTTGTAGTCCCAAGTAGAAACTGAGCTCTCCAATCATAGACATTTCAAACTCTGTTTTCATCTCATCAGCAAACCCTTTTGCTAGTTCATCTTTGTTGCTTCCAAACATAATGTCATCAACATACACTACAACAATCAGGAGTTCATTTTCATGGGCTTTTATGTATAGATTGTTGTCTACTTCACCTCTCTTAAAACCCTGTTTTTGCAAATATTTATCCAGTCTTGAGTACCAAGCACGAGGACCCTGTTTCAGTCCATATAGGGCCTTCTTCAGTCTGCATACATAGTCTTCTTTGTCTGTTAATGAGAAGCCTTCCGGTTGTTCCATGTACACTTCTTCTTCTAGATCTCCATTAAGAAAAGCAGACTTTACATCCATTTGATATACCTTGAAGTCTTGGTAGCATGCAAATGCCAGGAACATTTTGATAGCTTCCATTCTGGCTACTGGGGCAAATGTTTCTTCATAATCAAGTCCTTCAATTTGTGAGTATCCTTTGCAGACCAGCCTGGCTTTATTCCTGATTACTTGTCCTTGCTCATTCATTTTGTTTTTGAATACCCATTTTGAACCAATGATATTCTTCTCAATTGGTCTAGGAACTAGTTCCCAGGTATTATTCTTCTCAATTGGTCTAGGAACTAGTTCCCAGGTATTATTCTTCTCAATTTGGTCCAATTCTTCATTCATTGCTTTTACCCAATACTTGTCCTTGCTGGCTTCTTCAAACTTCTTTGGCTCTATTTGTGATAACATTGCTATGTATACTTCTTCTGTCTGTTCAGCTAGTTGCCTTCTTGTTTGCACTCCTACACTCTTGTCTCCTATGATTTGATCTTCTGGATGGTTCTTTTGAGTGTATCTTGAGGGGGTTTTTGAGTTCAGTTCAGCATTTTTTGATGTTTTGCTTGTTTCTTCATCATCTTGGTCCTCTTCTTCATGATTTTCAGGATGGCTGCTGCAATCTATATCTCTTGTCTTGTTTGGAAGTTCTTCATCAAATCTTACATCAATACTTTCTACAATTTTTCAAAAAGTCTTGTTGTAGCATCTGTATCCTTTACTCTTGGATGCATATCCTAAGAGTATTCCTTCATCTGCTCTTGCATCAAACTTCCCCAGATTTTCATCATTATTCTTTATGTAGCACTTGCTGCCAAAGACTCTAAAGTGCTTGATTGATGCAGGTTTACCATGCCATAGCTCATAAGGTGTCTTGTCACTGTTAGGTCTTAAATGAGCTTTGTTTAGAATATGTATTGTTGTGTGTACAGCTTCTGCCCAAAAGGTTTGAGTAATGTTACTCTCTTGCATCATAGCTCTGGCCATTTGTTGTACAGACCTGTTTTATCTCTCTGCTACTCCATTCTGCTGAGGTGTCCCTGCAATGGTAAATTGTTGCTTTATTCCATGTTCATTACATAGGTCTGCAAAGTCATAATCTGTGAATTCTCCTCCTCTATCTGATCTGATACATTTTAGCTTGCATCCAGTTTGATTTTCTGTTAATGCTTTGAATGTCTTAAACTTTTCCAGTGCTTCTGATTTGTTCTTGAGAAAAGCAACCCATGTCATTCTAGAGAAATCATCTACTATCAGCATGAAGTAGGATTCTCCACTTGCTGTCTTAGTTCTAGCAGGTCCACACAGGTCCATGTGCACAAGCTGGAGTGGTCTTCTTGTTGATAGCTCATCTTTAGATCTAAAGGATGTGCGAGTCTGTTTCCCCAATTGACAAGATTTGCATATGGCATTTGAAGGCCTTTTTATTTCTGGCATATCTCTGACAACTTTCTTCTTGCTCAGTCTGATGATATGGTCGAAGCTGAGATGTCCCAATCTCCTATGCCATAACCATGACTCCTTAAGTTTGCTAAGATGGCAGGCTTCATCCTCCTCTTTTACTATGTAAACATTACTCTCTGTTCGAACACCTTTGAGCAGAGTCTTTCCTGTTGTGCTTGACCTGACTTCACAATCTTGTGCTCTAAAGAGAACTTCACAGCCTTTGTCACACATCTGACTGACACTCAGTAAATTTGCTTTCAGCCCATCTATAAATAATACATCTTGGGCCTTTCCTCTTCCATTATCTATGCTAACTGAGCCTTTTCCCTTGATCTTACCTGATTTATCATTGCCAAAAGTAACATTGCCAGATTTCTTTTCATCAAGAGTTATAAACTTTCTTTTGTCTCCAGTCATATGTTTTGAGCAGCCACTGTCCAGGTACCACTGGATTTTCAGGTCTTGAACAGTTAGGGCCAGGTCACATTTATTCTCCTTCTTTATCCACTGGAAGCCCCCTTTTGTTTGGTATCTTTTGTGGGATGATGGACTACATTTTCTTAGAGGACATTTGGAAGGTATATGTCCAACTTGATTGCATACACAACATTTGATCATAATTTTTGCAAAGTTATGAGTATGAACAAAATTTCTTTGAATCATAAACCTCCTTGAGGTGTTAAACATCAATCTTTGTCCATACTTTCTACACTCAATGATTTTATGGCCAAATTCCTTACAATAAAAACAGTAACCATAGAAACTGTTTGCATACCTGATGTAAGGTTGTCTTTTCCATTTGTTTGCTTGAGACAATCTCTTTACTGTTTGCATCTTTAGCTGGTTTGAATTACTCCTCCTTGCATGACAATAAGTAGCAATGTGTCCCAGCTTGTGGCAGACATAACAGGTGGCATTCTTCATAGGAGGCAAGAATCTCCTTTGATGGCTTCCAAATTTGATATAATCAGGAGTGTATGATCCTTTCTCTGTTGTCTTAGTATTTGTTGCAATCTTTGTTATTAGAGGTTTCTTCTGGTCTCTGTCTCTCTCATTACATGTTTCTTCCTTTGTGGGAATTATTTGAGCTGCTTCATCAGCTTTCTTTGCTTTCACAAAAATTATATTTTTGTTTTCCCTTTCTTTGCCTTTACTTGATTCTCCTTCATAGCCTATCCCAGTTTTTATTAGAGGAGATCTTTGAGCATCCAAGATTTCATTCAACTTACCAGAGCTTGTCATTTGAGAAGGGTATATAGACACTTTATGTTGAGCACTTTCTAATTTCTTCCTCAGACATACAATTTCTTCTTCCAGCTTCTCTTGTTCTCGAGTTTTATCCTTGATTTGCTGAAGTAATATATCTTCTATCTTCTTGGCTTCTTCAAGCTTTACCTTCAGCTGCATGAGGACTTCTGAATTTTGTTCTTCTTTCACACATTTAAGGAGAATCTCTTTTTGTTTTCTGCATTTTAGTTTGAGTCTGTCAATCTCCTCCAGAGCACTTCTTAGCTCCCCCTCAAGGTCGACTTCCCCTTCTTCCTTACCTTCTAGCAAGAGACCTTCAAGATCTTCTATGGCCATCAGTAAAAATTCAGAGGTTCCTTCTTCTCCTGAGGATTCATCTAAGTCTCCAGATGTACTGCTATCTTGTTGAGCATAGAAGGTGTTAGCCACCTATAATATTTTGTTATACCAAAAGGTGGCTAAGATCTTTTTGAGCCTCCAAGGAACAAATTTTATCACTAAAAATTGTTGGCTCTTGAAGACTCCTTGTAGGCCTCATGCCTTTGTCCAAAATCCTCATTTGCTGTCCCATTTTTATACTCAGGAATTTCTGCTGATTCCAACTGAAAGACTGCTGAAAGATCATCGTTTCTCCTCTTCTCAAAACCTTTCATCTGCTCCCCTTTTTCTCCATCAAAACTGCCTTGTTTTCATAAGTCCTCTTCTTTCCATTTATGAAAAATTCCCCTTTCCATAGTTGAAAACTCACTTTTTAATTGTTTCGGAACCCCCATTTCCATTAAAAAACCAAGCGCTAACCCTGTTCGGCGCTCATCACATCGGAAGTATCCAAATGCACGAGACTTGTGCTCTATTCAAAAGTTCCGATTGTGATCATGCTTTGGTTTGAAATGTTTCGATGCGATTAATCCTTTGTAAATACAAAAACCCGATCGCATCGTTTATTTTATATATCCAGAGATCCCGCCTCCGGCGCTTAAAGCATTGTAAATTTTCATTACTGTTCTGCTTTTTCCTTTATAAAACCCAAGAACCCGCTTATCCAAAGTTTCAACTTAAAAGCTTGAAGTCACGTGTTAAATATAAAATGGTTAGATTAAAAAGACCGATCGCGCAATCGTAATCGGGAAAATTTCAATGGGTTGATCGAAAAGACCAGGCCCGCAGTTTCGATTGCGATTAGGCCCTTATTTTATATAAATCGCATCGCATGTTTCAAATCGGTGCATTTGCTCGCTACCCTCGATTGCGATCCTTCGATTGAATCTGGACCGTCCACGTGTCCAGATCGGACGGTCCAAAACTACTCCTCCTTATTCTTCTCCCGCTATCCTTTTTGCCTTTTTTTTGCAGATCTCCACCGTTGGTTGCCTTCATCCGACGGCTTCGCTCCTCCCCCGCCATCTGAAGCAGTTTAAACCTATTTCCGCAGGATTTCTTAACTATATTTGTGTTTTGCAGGCGTTTTAATGGTTTTCCATTGTTTAATAAAAGAAAGCCGAGGTTAGGAAAGACGTTTCCTGCGCCTTCGAGCTGTTAAAGAGAACCATCTGCGGGGTTTCGCTCCATTGTTTTCTCAATGCTTCATGGGCATTGATGCCTTTAAAAAACCCAGTGCGGCCTGCACATCGACAAGACACTGTTTTAATTCAAAAACAGTTAAAGAGTATCAGTTTGAAGACAGCACAGCAGATGAAGATTGAAGACGGTTTTTATGGGGATTACGGCTAAGACCGTTATCAAAAGCCTAATCCCCAATCTAAAACACAGTTTAAAGGAAAATCCTAAAGTGTTTCATCAGACAGAAAGCCTCCACCGCCACATCTGAGGCAAATTGATTCCTCAGCTACCACCGAGCCACCTGTCGCCTCAAACCTTTCAAACAGAGGCCGAAGTTATTGAAGAAAATCAGATATTCGCCTCCAGCACAGTGAGGGAGTTACTTCTGCAAGGAAATCAATGCAGAAAATATCTGCAAAGTTACTCCAAACATTAAATAAAGCCTCAAAGTCAAATAAAGCTCCCACCGAGCTTAATCCATAAATATAAAACAGTTAATACAGAGAACCAACTGTAAACTTCTTCATTGAGCCCCTCAAAAGGCCGAGAAGTCTTGAACCTGTATTAATTATCTTGAGAGATCTTTTCTCAGATCACCTCCTCATTCTTCTATAGATACCCCAGAAGAAGATGAGAAATTGTTGGTTGCTGTTTGATCACAAGTTGTAATATTGAAACTCTCTGAAATAAATATACAAGTCTGTTGAAGTTGAAAATAATTTGGAGTCTTGGATGTCTTGATGATGCCGTTGCATGTCTGTTCCTGAGAAAGGCTCTATCATTTGATCCATGAGCTTGGCTGTTGGTGAAGTGCTCTGAACTGTTAAATGTTTTTTCCTTGTTTTCATTATGTTCCATAATTTCTTACTACAGTAGGCTGAAAGTTTTAGGCTAAGAAATGACTCTTGGAAGCACCTTAGACCTGTTCACCCTTCACTGTTTTATGTTTTCTTCTGCTGAAGTATTTTAGAGGCTTTAAAACTTCTCTTTAGTCTTCATGCTCATTTATTTCCTTGATAGCTCAAACAGTTGGTTTTAGCATGATTTATGGTTTTCCCTGCTTGTCTACTATCACTTGAAAGCTGTTATTGAAGTCTCCCTTCGAAGTACCATTGTCTTAAGTTAACCAAAGAGGTCGGTTTTGATCTTACCCTTTGCTCCTGCTTAAACAATTGTTTTGAAGGTCTTTACAGTTGCAAACACAGATGTTATTTAGGTGTTCCCTCTTCTATGAATGCAACTATTAGTGAATCTTTTATGTTTTCTAAATCCTTTAAAATAAGATCTTTGAGGAAATAGGGTGTTCCCCGAATCTTAGATTTCATTTTAGAAGTTGTCTTGAAATCATTATTTGCTTAAAGAATGTTTGTAGAATTTATGGTTAGCCATGTCTATCAAATATCTCTTTATTGATAAGTCATGTTTCTCAAGTTCCCTTTGTTGAGAATTAAATTTCTTTTTCCAAACCATTAATGTCCATCTCATTCCAAAACAAAGGATCCTGTGGCCAAGTTAGATTTGCCCTTTGATATCCCATATCCCTTGAAGAGTTTGTCATGATCTTATTTTGACTCCATTGCCCAATGAACCGGATATTTCCTCTTTCTGTCTATCTTTCCTAGACCTTTCATATTATGTTGTATCAACTCAACCCAACCAAACAAACATCTGCACGTAATAACTAGTCTAAAATCCATAACCAAAGCAAACAAGATAAACCTTTGCAAACAAATATTTGAGAGATCCCTCTCTGAGAACAGGAGGACTAGATCCTGGAACTCTAAAGATTGGTTCTGATGTTGCCTTGTCTTTTGATTTGCCAAACTGTCAAAACACGGGATACCAACAGAAGGATTTTCTACTGAATTTCTTTCCTTTCTGCCAGTTCTTTGATGTGTTTTTCTCTGATTCTTGAGCCTGATTTCTTACTTTCTTGTGAGGACACTTAGCAGCATAGTGTCCAACTCTTCCACAGTTAAAGCACTTGAAGGGAAGTTTACCTTTGTATTTACCTGAGCCTCTATCCAATTTCTTGACAAACTTTGCCTCTTCTTCATCCGAGCAAGAGCATATGTCTCCCTCTTCTTCTTTCTTCTTTTATGTTTTAAAGGCTGCTTTCCTCGTACTTGGCTTCTTCTGTGGGAGCCTCATTTCATAGGCTGTTAGATTTCCAAGTAGTTGGTTCATGGTCAAGGTCTCCCAATCAGCTGTTTCTTCTATTGCAGACACCTTTGGATTAAACCTGGATGGAAGAGATCTTAGAATCTTTTGCACAATTATACTTTCTGGCATTTTTTCTCCAAGAGCTTTCATATTGTTAATAATTTATGCAGCTTTTAGGAAGAAACTGGCAATGTCTTCATCATCATTCATTTTTAAGTTTTCAAACTGGGCTCTATATACTTAAAGTTTGGCAGTTTTTACTTTCTGGTCTCCCTCATGTATGTTCTCAAGAGTATCCCATATTTTTTTGGCAGTGTCTTTGTGCATTACTTTAATAAACTCTGCTTCACATAATCCATTCAGGATGGCATTCATGGCTTTTGCATTAGCCACAAAATCTTGTTTTGAGTCTTTTTCTGTGTCAGTTGCCTTCGGGGCATATCCTAATTCCACAGCAGCCCAGAATTCTATTCCTAGAGACATTATGTATGTCCTCATTCTGATTTTCCAAAAAGCATAATTTTCACCAGTGAAGAAAGGGGATTTATTGGTTGAGCATCCTTCTTTACTAGCCATCTTGGGAACCTAGGATCTCCTTTCAGTTGTTAGACTTGTACAAAGGAACCGGCTCTGATACCAATTGTTGAAATCTTAGTTAAACTGAGAGGGGGGGGTGAATCAATTTAACACATTCATAGATTTTTAAACCTTTTATTCAAACTAACACACATCTTCATTTCATGTCCAGCTTAATATGTAAGCAATCTTAGAATATGAGCAGCAAGTATCAATATAATAGAACAACAGACTTAATATGAGAGCAACAGGTATTAAGCAGATGATATAAATCAAATCAACACATAAACATCATGCACAGAGACACCAGATATAAGTGGAAACCCATAAAGGGAGAAAACCACATCTTATTATTGTTGTGATGCAAAGGCAAGCTCCAACTCCCTCTCACCACTGTTTTTCTGCAAACACCAACCTACAGGAGGCTCCAACCTTAGTCAGCTACAACTGACAGCTATCAAGCTGCAACTTGATAGGGAAGCTCCAACTTCCTCAATATATCAAACTGAATGTTTGCTGATTTACCTTAGATATCAGCTATGTTTTGTAGCATCTCTTTCTTCTATGCCTCTCTTAATTTTGTCTGTCTCAATATTTTATATTTTGTCTTCTCTATTCTTCACACGCACACACTGCATATTAATGTTATATTTTATATAGAGTTCATTACATGACTCTTTACATTCCTCAGAGAATTTGAAGTGAATAGCCCTGACCTTTTGACTTCTATCTTCTCATTCCTTTATCAAACTCAATTAAAATTATAATGTGTACAAAATTTCATGCTATAGTGGGATTTTTCTTTTCCTTAGGATACTTGCCTTTGCATCACAAAAAATAAAAAATATTTACATTTGCATTTTTTCAGTTATACATCTCAATTCCATTCAACTCCTTTTCTGGATTTTGGATTTGCTGGATTTGTCTTTTCTTGCTGCTGTAAATAAATAGTTCTGCATACTCTTTTTTCACTGTCATTGGCATATTCCATCTATTCACTTCATTCCTGTATTTATTCTTGTTCACTGTACTTTTTGCACCTGCTGCATTTATAACTGCTTTTTAATATAACAACTGATTTTAAATCTGGGAAAACTTTCAAGGTTCTAATCTCTTGGGCTAGTACTTTAATCAACTGTGGAGGCTTTTTATACTCACGATTATAAAACCCATATAGCACATAATATGCTCATGTAATAAACCCAATTAATGTTTTAATACAATTTCGGAGCAATATTACAGCCCACTATATTAAATATCAGCGTAGTATATATATCAGCATATATATGTGTTTCCCACTAAATGTGAGGACCCATGTATTCACTTCATCGTACGCCCATCTACGAGTCAAGCATTAACAATTATTAATAGTCTGTGGCTTTATAACATCAAAATATATTACATTCCCATATATTTCATAGCGTGCTGACTTCACAATCGTAAACATATGGTCTTAATCTCCATATGTCCGAGTTGCAATTTTTAAATAAAATACCTTGAACTATATCCAAATTTTTCGGATATATTAAACCATTCCTTTTTAAATTCCACGGGGGATAATGACTAACCTTTGTCACCATATACGAGGCCTCCGGAATGACATTCTTGACCTTCGCCCATGTAATATTATGACCAAAGTTTAATAACCATTTTCCCTTCATTTGTGTACAGTAATCGGGCCCACTCCGCAACATACCTTGGTAAATACCCTCGCCTATCCAACGGCCAATATCCCGTTGCCCGATCCAACGGATATCACTTGATCAACATGAGTAGACCATAATGCGCGATGGCGCACAATAAAAAGTGGTTTTCCAATTTCACTCAGGGACATGCGTCAGGCATTCTATGGAATCGCTGCCCATTCCTTCAATACCACTTTCCGTATAAGGGTGGTGCGATGAATACCACCATTCCGCTTTACTGTTCCTCCAAACCATCGTTACTGCTCATCCGTCACGGTTCCACTTCTCCCTACGCTCCAGGTTCTGGTCCTCCACGATTTCAATTATATATATATATATATATATATATATATATATATATATATATATATATATATATATATATATTCATCGCATTTCAATTATATATATATTCTTTGTTACGACTATGGTTCCGCTCCATTCATAAGTAGCCTTGGTCTCTGGCATTTCCACACGGTCCTACCATATATATAACGCACAATTCTTTGGTGTATGCATATATATAAACCATATATATAACCTTCATGTCAATCGAATACAAGTGCTCTGTTCAAAACTGGGGATTAATTTCAAACATAATTCAAACAGTAAATGCCAACTGATTCAAAGCATATCCAATCTCATTGCATTCCACTGCACGTTTGAATATAAAGCCCGGAATGTAATTTATGTTATGTGTAACACCCGGCTGTGTAAAAGATTCTCGGAATAACAGCTGTTTCTCTGCAATAACAGCCGTGGCTCTGCCTCTGCTACTTCTGTCGCTCTGCCTCTGCCTCTACTGCTGTGATAACGGCTCTGCCTCTGTATTCGCTTCCTCTGCCTCTGCCTTTCTCCTTTATATTCGTTTCCTCTGCCTCTGCCTGTCTCCTTTGCTTCATTCGTTTGCTTCTTTGCTGCCTCCATTGTCTGTCTTTGTCTCCTTGTAACTGTTCTTGTCTCTGCATCTGCTACCTCCTTTGCCATCAATGGCAACATTTCTCCTTTGCCATCAATGGCAACATTTCCAACATAGTT